>BSBK01012521.1:0-113588 GCA_027943335.1 Chamaecyparis obtusa | reverse complement strand
AAGATGAAAGATGAAATAGATGGAAAGAACAACGAAATCCAAAATAAAACTCTTCAGCTAGAAAACCTTATTGATCAAATCTCCAATGCAAATGAATAAATCTTGACTTTGAGATTAGAAAATGAAAATATAAGAGAGGAGCTGAGATCTGAAAAACAAATCAATTTAAGAGTGATGAGTGACCTAGATGCTGAAAGGCAAATCAATGAGAGAATGTTGAAATCTCATGAAGATATGAATCAGGTGTGTGAATGAAACCTTCATAGGCAAAAAGGAAAAGTAGGACTTGGATACAAAGAGGAAGGTGAATCCTCCAAACAAGGTACTCAAAAGAATCAGAAACCTACTTGTAATCACTGTGGCAAAATTGGTCATACTTCAAACAAATGTTGGAGCAATGGAAAAGCAAAATTCAATGGAAAATGCTACAATTGCAATCAGCTTGTGATAAAGAAAATGAATGCAAGGAGAAACCAAGATTGAAGGCAAATGTCACAAATGTAGCAAACAAGGTCATAAGGCATCAAAATGCAGAACTAAAACACCCAATCCAGCGGAACAAATTATTAAAGAAATGTTTGGTTGGGATTACAACACTTGGTGTAGATGTCATTACTGTGGAGAGTATGGACACATTGGCATGAATTGTGTAAGGCACCACTTGAGAAAAAGGGATTCTACCATAAGATGTTATAATTGCACTAAGCTTGGTCACATAGCTAAAAACTGCATGAATTTAGGAAAAGTTGAAGATGAAAAGAAAGTAAAAGAAAATAGCATTAGGAAGTAGATGAGACAGCAGTGGATTCCTAAACCTACCGAGCAAACCAGTCCTGAAGTCACTCATGAAGGGAGTGGCTCTATGAACTCTAACTAGTCCCCAAGAAAGCACTGGAACTGTATCTTCATAGACATATTCCAAAATAGTTCCTGAACTGAAAGGAAGAAAGATCCAAATCAGTATGCAAGATACAACAAGATCACAAGAAGGTCGGTATCAATTACCAGTGAGCAAGGTCGGGAGTAACCTAACTTCATTTGGTTACTGAGTAAGGTCAAAGAAGTATGAATTTGTATGTTCTCTGAGTTGTGGAATCTTCACCGATCATTTAATGCATAGTGGATGACAATCTATCGAATTCAATACCCTAATTCCTATGGAGCATTAATGACAAAGTTTTAACAAAAAGTATGAAATCAAGTTCATTCTTCACCGCGAATATCAGCATTTTGGCGGAGAAATTTCTAGTGCGATCAAGCGATTCGAAGTAAAATTTTAAAGTAGAAATTTTTCTACCATGCTACCATGGCTTCATCCAGCACCAAAGTAAAGAAAGGTTCGAAAATGTTAGTTCATGGAGAATGGAAAGCGTTGAATTTCAAACTCATGCCCGCGATTGCAGAAACCCTAGATCCGAGTGGAGCTCAGTCTCAAATTCCTCCAAAGGTACTTGTAAATGACATTTGCAGTCATTTTAAAGGTACAATTCAAGAACTTGGAACCCTAGAGATAGATGTTGTTCATGATGAACTATGTGTTGATGGCGTTCTCAAACCAGGACATAAACATTTGGAAGAAAAGGGTTTAACAAATATCACCCACTTGCCTCGGGGTTTCGAGATAAAATGGATAAGATATATTCTAAGCCGAGTACATGAAGGTAAAATTTGGCTTGAGCAACCAGTGGAAATAACAAAGAAGATGATTCACCAAATCACTGGTCTTCCCATGCTTGCCCAGGCTAAATCCATAAAAACCCTAGGTCGGTTAGAGCTGGAAAAGAAAACCCTAGCTGAATGGGATGGTAGAGGTATGAAAATTAATAGTATTACCGATGTAGAACTAAAATTTGGCACATATGTAATAGCACACAAGATATACTGTTCAAGTCGGCAGAATAGTGTTCCGTATGAAGCAGTTGACCTAGCCTATAAAATTGTGAAGAACAATCTGTCATTTGACCTAGCAGATCTTTTGTTGAAACAATTCAACAAGAACATGGAGAGCATCCAAACCTCAAAGAACAATCCATGTAAGTTTGTCTCACTATTGGTTTGTTTATTTTTCTATGCTTAAAATTTTTCCCCATCTAAAGACACAGTAAAATGGAGAAAGGATGTACCTATTCTTTATCAGATAAATGAGTATATTGCAGAAATGGGTGAGAATTTTACAAGCATAATGGATAACTATTTTGAATCTTTTAAGGAGAAGATGAATAACAGATTCCAGATTCCACTAAAATTGGTGGAAGATTATAAAGATGATGTTTGTTTCATGGTTGATTATGATAGAGTATACATTCAGGTAGTAAGGCCTAGGATTGTATGGGTGAAACCTCTTCCTTATGAGGTAAACATTGATGAAACAAAGGATATAATTGAAGCCATAGTAAATCAACCTGTTGATCCAAAGGCTCCATACTTTGGAACATATGATGAAGCTAAGATAAGAATTGAGCTAAGCATAAAACTTCGACAGGCAGTTAACAAAGGCAGAAAAAGAATGGCCAAGATACAATCTAGCACACCTCTAATGTTAACTGAGGGCATAGGAGAAGATATTGTAGAAGAAGAAGAAAAGGATGAGAATAAAGAAGAACAAGTGCCTGTAAAGAAGAAAGGAAAGGTAACTATCACCAAGGAACCCACTGTAGTATTCACAAGGAGAAGATCAAGGGGTAAGGTAGGTAAAATCAATGATGATATAGTACTCAAAAGGCATCCTCCCTCATTTGAACAAAAGATTAAGGATTTGAGAGAAGGATCTGGAATTGCAAATTTCAAATCTCTCAAATATGAAATTAAATCAAAGGCAGAGCAGCAAGAAATAGAAGATGTTGTCATTGAAAAAATGGGAAAATGGAAGTACTCACCTGATGATATGGCTTCTCAGTTTCTAGGAGTTCTATTGGATAAAGTAAAGTTGAGATTGTCCAATGCAAGACAAACTATCAAGGACATATATGCTCAAACCTTAAGATAGTTAATGCCAAGTTTGAAAGATGATGAAATAAATAAGGCATTGATAGAAAATGAGTGCAAGATGACACTAAAATTCAACAGTTGTTTGATTTTGATCAAAGATATAGAGTCAGTTGTGAAGAGTGCAAATTCTACTTGGAAAAACATCTATCATCTTCACAAACTGAGTACTGAAACTGTGATAATCAAAGATATTGAAGATGACAGTTATGAAGAAGAAGAAGAAGAAATAGTTCAGATTGATAATGTTGCGACAGAGGAAGGTGGAACAGAAGCTGCCAAGGAAGCTGAGAAGAATGTCAAGGAAGATGATCTAGTTTGGATAGCTATAGAGGTAATTGCCTCACTTCCCCACTCTCCAGTAAAAATTGCTACATCTAGCTCGGAGAAAACTTCAAGTGTGATTGTAACAACTCCCTCATATACATCAAATGTCCAATCATCACTAGCATAGCTCAATTTATCAACGATAGAAGTGGCTACCACTTCATCTACCGAGCTTCAGCCTCTTTCTTCCACTGATTTGTAGTCCTTTATACCTTCTTCAAACTTGAGTTTTTTAGCAGTAAGTACTTTAGATTCTACAGTTGTAAATACTTTAGTTTTTGATTTATCAAGTATTCTAGTTAGCATCCCATCAGTCAGAAGTTTATCAGTTTTCACTACTAGTCCTACTATGTCTACAATAATTTCTACTACAAAGGCAATAAGTATAAAGACTCAACCGAGTACAAAATTTTTGAGTAAGAGTGTAGTAGAAGGTATAGATCTAGATGAGGAGATACAAATTCCCCAGCTAGATTTTGCAAACCTCATTGCAGCTCAAATGCAAATAGTTGGTGAACTCCTCCAGAAGAAAGCAAAGCAGAAGAAACTAAAAGAAGAAAGAGATAAGGAATATAAGATCATTGAGGATGCCAAGAACATTTTGACAGAAGCTATAGGTGTTAAAGTTGATTCCTCTCAACACATTTTGTTGTAGTTGGCAAAAGCAATTGACAGGTTTAATGATGATTCCTCTGGAACAGACAAGTTGCTTGAAAAGGCTGAGAAGAAGTTTGAAAATGAAGTTCTTGAGAACATTGCTCAACAAATAGCTATCAATCAGGTAGGGTTATCTTCAGTTTTGACTAGCATTAAGTCCTCCTATTCCAAGGTAACATCTCTTTTTGTCAAAATCTGTAATGTTGTTGAGTTCTCAAAGGAAATTAAAGACAAAATAAATAAGATTGATAAGGATCTGAAGATTAGTGCACAAAAGTTGCAACTTGAACCTAGTTCAAGTTCTGCACATCAGATGGCAGTCAGATTCCTATCTGATAAGCAGTCAGATTTATTGAAAGAAGATGCAAGGATTATATCAACATTAATAGATATTCAGAACATGATCCTTCCCATCATGGATATAATGCAGAACCATAATGCTTACTAAAAAACATTGATCCATGACAATCAGTTTTCAATTGCAGATCACATGATTGAACTCTCAGCAGAAGTCCAAGTTGCACTCCATACATGGAAGATTCTGCAAGAGAATTGGGATAAAACTCTAGCACTAATTGGAAAGGTGCATTCTAATTTTCTCTCACGTTTTGGTATCTCCGTGTAAAATATTTGTATATACACCTTTGGCATTATTGTCAAAAAGGGGGAGAAAGTATATGAGATATGAAAGGGGGAGAAAGTATAAATAGAAAATATGAGTATGAGGTGAAATAAGATATTTGTATATATACTGTATAAGGGAAACATGAAATGTATATATAAAACTAGTGTCAGCATGATTGTGTATATAAGTTTTGGGCAATAAGTGTTTTTTCACTAATGCCAAAGGGGGAGATTGTTGGCATTAAGTATGATTGTCATCAGTGACAACACTTATTCAAACTCTACGTGCTTACTGAGCAGAACAGTGCTTACCGAGTAGAACAGTGCTTACTAAGCAGAATAGTGCTTACCAAGTAGAACAATGCTTACCGAGTAGAATAGTGCTTACCGAGCAGAACAGTGCTTACCGACTAGGACAGTGCTTACCAAGCAGACAGTGTTTACAAAGTGACACTATATCTACCGAGTCTCTAGTATATACCGTGTTTGAAACTACAACCGAGTGGTTAGTATGGACCGTGCCTCCACTTTGTAACACCCCATCTATAATAAAAGATAAAAGATGAAACTAAGGAAGAAACAACCATAAATAAATCACATAAAACCACAACATAAATTTTTTTTTTTAAAGAACAATCTGATTACATATAATCATTACAACCACTTCTAAGAGCTTTATAGTTTACAATCAATTTTCATCAGAGTAATAATAATACTCTTTATTCAAAGATTAAGTCTCAAACAAAATTTTCTTTCTTTCTAGAAACCATTACATTCTATGAATAGATCTGATAACTAATAACCATGAAATGATCTGTTTCCCATAAAACTTAACAGCTGCTATCCACTGTCCCATATTCATTGATTTATCCATCTAAAAACCTGAATACCAAAATGAAAACAAATGCAAACAGCAAACAGGGCTCAGTCACAATGATAAAGAAAATGAATCATCTCCAAATATCTGCAATCATAAAAGTCAGTACAAAATAACATTTAAGTAGATTTAGATACAGATGTAATTGAAAACTAAATAACATAATTTCATTTTACACCAAAATCATCAAGCACTGAATTTCTTTCTAATCAGAAATAAACTCGCAAAGCAAATGACAAGTAATGATCCAATAGTTCATGGGTGTCCACATAAGGACCTACGCTATGTCTCCGTAAGGAACCTCGTAGTAATCCATTATGTCTGATGAAACCATAATGTTTTATCTTTGTTAATTGAAAACCCATAACCCTTGAATTTATAATTATCACTTAATTAAACAACTGACAAAAATTCTTTCCCATAAGGATATAGACTAGTGTCAGTCACAACTAACAAAAATTCTATCATCACCAGGTACTAGACTAGTGTTAGCCCCCAATCTACAGATCATTCTTGCATTATCTCAAAAACACTTGATCTAGCAATCAATGAAAGCAGTGAAATGAACTACATAACACAATTTCGCTAACATTCTATTTCTAATGCATCAATTTACAAAATTGAAACAACAAATAGAAATCCCTCATCAAACCATATTGCCATAATCCTTAACATACATTCATAAACATGATGTTTCACATAAGATGAAAAGATCACAACTCTTTCTCCATCACAAATCCAATAAAAATAATCTCCATATTAACTTATCATTAAAACTGTAACTGTACAATAAAATATACATATCAAATCCATATTTCAATTGAATAGAAAAGAACTAACATAATCATACAACAACTGAATCAACACAACACCCATCACTTTTAACAATCATACTAGTTTACCATAACCAAAATATTAAACTATATGGCCATACACCCTGCTCTATTAATTACAAGTTTATACCATTTATATACATGTTGGCATATGTACATGTATACACCACGGCTTGTGTATACATATACATATCCCAGCAGGTATATGTATGTATGAATACATAATTATATAAGCTTGTAATTAATAGTTCAGATTGACAGTCATAACATCTATTATATACATGTTGGCATATGTACATGTATACACCATGGCTTGTGTATACATATACATATCCCAAAAGGTATATATATATGTTCGAGTAATCATATAAACTTGTAATTAATAGTTTGGAATGAAAATTATACCATCTATTATATATCTAATTGCATAAACTGTAATTAATAGTTTAAATCCATAAATATGCAATAAAAAAAACCACACTAATCTTCACAGTTCTGACACAGAAAAAAACTACCTTATTATACTACTAATCTGCCGAATACATAAAATAATGACAGAAATATAACCGACTTCTATCTCTTAATCAAATTACCAAAGTGTTTCTTTCTTACTATCTGAACAAGATAGTAATTGATTTTCCCATATATCGCTTACATTTCCCAATGTTGTATCAACTGTCATACACACTGGTGATAATACTAAAGTTTATAAAACTCGCAATCAAGTTTCACAAAACCAAGACATCCACATTCCTCTATTGACTGATATATATATACAGTGACAAACATCCTTTTAACCAAACAATGACACCAGAAAACTTAAGGAGTTCACCCAAAAGAAAAAAAACCTTAATCCAAACTTAAGTTGCAAGTATTAAAAAAATATACGGCAGGTATCTAAAACCCTAAGAAATACCACTAATTCCCTTTTCACAATTAAACTTAAAAGACAATATCGACATCAACTTCGGTTTATAACAATGACAAAGAAACCCGATATCATCTTAAATCCAAGTCTATACAAACTGTATTCATTATGATGCTATAGTACCCTAACAACAGGCACAGTGCGTGAAAATCTAAAGGAGTTTTAACAAGAACACTCATGCTGGTTTCATTCTCCATTATTATGCCGATACCTAAACCCGACTAACTCCCTTAACACTTATCCAAAGCAAGAAGACATCGACACCAAACACACAAAGATAAATCCATACAACATTTACATAGCTATATTCCAAAGATCAACACAGACTTAACTAAACATTACCAACTTCATACTCTAAACAGGGATATCCCTCATTACATTATGCTCGAAACAGCATATCAAAAACAAGTGTTATATACCACCTTAAAACCAAACACTTACTAAACAGTTGCTTAGTTACCAAGCTTCTCCACTATTCACAACATATAAAACTAGATTTCTTTCCATTCTATCCAAGAAAGAAAAGATTGATTCATATAACCGAACTCACAAAATAAACAAACACAAAGCCTCACACACATCAACTAGCAAACAATGTTAACCAACATTCCCTTAATTTTCATTTGCAGAACAAGAAATGGAAATAGAGAATAAGGTAGGAAATGCCATGCCTGGTATTCGTATGAGGAAGATATCCAAAACCAAAATGCCGAAGCTAACTCCTGCTAGGTGAGCTTCCCAGAATACCAAAAATGTCGTGCAAGAGAGCCCAAAATGCAAAGATAACAGTAACAAACACCCAACTTCCTAAATGACCATGAACATAAGGGTTTATCTTTTCCATGAATACCCCTTTCATTCCATGCCACTTATCATGAAGAATACAATAGTAACACGGGTCCATAACCAATAGTTCACCCAAAATGCCGCAGCTTAACATGGTAAAAGAATGGAGTCATAAAAAATTGCAATTCCTTAACCAGAGAAAATGGTGGATTCCAAACTCAACAATGAATTGCCATCGATAAGCTCATTAAATGCAAGCTTATCTCTTGCAGTGAGCATAACTCAATACTTGCCAAATGTCCAACATAGTACCTTTCCACAACCCCAGAAACAGGTTAAACCCCACTAACATTTCAAAGCAATGCAAGTGCATTAAAACCCTATTGTAAGTCATGTTTCGAGCAAGAATATAATAAAAGACTTAGGAATAGGTTAATTCATTTCTTTGTTAATAACATAAGTCAATTACTAACTTAAACATCTAGAATAACAGTGCATTCCAATGCCAATTAACTAACACTAAAACACACTAACCTCCTACTAACATACACCATAGGATATACTAACTTAGTTAATTCACATAGTTTTAGTAAATGAAATACCACATTATCACTAAAACATACACTCATAGTTATATGTATAAAAATACATATATTTCAAATTCATTAATTTTGAATTCAGAATCTGATTAACGTTAAATAACAATAGAACTCTAAGTACTGTCTATACACATCAAGATACAGTTAACAATAATAATGTAACCATTTCTAATTACGTCTAACACAATACTAAGGATTCCAAAACAATGAATCAATAATCAGACAATTAACTAACCCTATAGTTTGTGCTTATTTCATAATCAAACCAATGTTCAAAATTCAGACTAAGCCAATTCTGTCATCAGAATAGGACCCATAAAGCAATAGAAGTAGACATAATTTCCTAAATGTCTAGTAGAATAACAGAGATAACATGTTTAATCTAATTAATAAAGTTCAAAAGAACACAGTCAGAGTTCGAAGTCAAAGGAATCCAACATAACATAACATAGAAAATAAAGTTCTAGAACAGTCAGGGGCATGACACCCTTCCCCACCAGTCTAGGCTTACTCCTAAAAGCCTAAAAACAAATGAGGATTTGCAACCCTCATAGCTCCTACAGCTTCCCAAGTTGCAGAAGCTACATCATCAAGATCCCATAACACCTTTACCTGCTCCACCTTGCGTCCTCTGAGATTTAGCTCTCTTTGCTAGATGATCTGCACTGGTTCTAGCATCAGTTGACCATCTACCACCTGCAAATTTTTCCAATTCAGCACATGTGCAATATCAGGTATATATTTCCTTAAGATGGAAATGTGAAATACATCATGAATTCATGAAAGACTGGGTGGAAAAGCAAGTCTGTAGGCAACTGGACCCACTCATTCTAGGATCTCAAATGGTCCCACAAACCTTGGAGACAATTTTGACCCTTTACCATACTTAATAGGACTTTTCTGGGGTCTAACCTGAAGAAATACCTTATTCCCAACTTCAAATTGATGTTCAATCCTATGCAGGTCTGCATACTTTTTCTGCCTGTCCTGAGCTGTAGATAGGTGTTCTCTGATGCGCTTAACCTGCTGTTCTAAATCCTGAAGCATCTCGGGACCCAAAAGAATTATGTCTTCAAGATTGTCCCAGCTTAAAGGTGTTCTACAAGGTCTTCCATACAAAGCCTGGAAAGGAGCCATACCTATAGAACTATGGTAACCATTGTTGTAAGAAAATTCAACCAAATGCAAGTACTCTTCCCATCTATTTTGCTTGTCCATCACGTACATCCTAAGCATGTCTTCCAAAATCTGATTGACACGCTCAGTTTGTCCGTCAGTTTCGGGATGATATGCTAAACTAAAGTTCAGCTGAGTACCTAATTCACGCTGCAAAGACCTCCACAGAGATGAAGTAAAAATTGAATCCCTATAAGATATGATCTTCTTAGGAATCCCATGCAGCTTAACAACCTGTTCCATATAAATCCATGTCACAGATGCAGCATTATAAGTGGATCTTATAGGAATAAAATGGGCAACTTTGGTTAACCGATCAACAACAACCATAATAGCATCATGTCGCCTAGCTGAAAATGGTAACCCCACTATGAAATCTATGGATATGGTATCCCATTTCCATTCAGGCACACTGTGAGATTGAAATAAACTAGCTGGATGTTGATGCTCAGCTTTAACTCTCTGACACTCCAAGCATCTAGCCACAAAATCAGCAATATCTCTCTTCATCCCAGGCCAGTAGTGATGCTGCCTAAGATCGGCATGCGTCTTCTTCACACCAGGATGTGCTGAATAAGGTGCCTTATGTGCTTCAGTCAAAACTAGGTTCCGAAGATCCCCGTCTTTTGGCACATATATGCTGCCTCGGTAAGTCATTAATCCTTCAGTGTTGATAGAGTAACCCTCAAATCTGCCTTCTAAAACACTGCCACTATCAATCACTGCTTTGACATCTAAATACCAGGGATCAGTAGCCAAATTCAGAAGTATTCTCTCTTTCAAATCAATTGTGAGGGTCAAAGAAGAGAGTTCATGACACCTTCTACTAAGAACATTCGCTACTTTGTTCTCTTTACCCTAAATATACTTCATTTCAAAATCATACTCACACAAAAACTCCATCCATCTACGCTGACGTGCATTAAGATTGGGTTGTGTGAACAAATATTGTAGACTTCTGTGATCAGTATGAAGCTCAAAATGTTAACCAAGAAGAAAATTCCGCCATTTGGTCAAAGCATGGATCACTGCTGCGAGTTCCAAATCATGAGTAGGATAATTAATTTCATGATCCTTTAGTTTTCTGGATTCATAAGCAATGACCCTGCCGTCCTGCATCAAAACAGCCCCTAAACCATCCAATGAGGCATCGGTGCACACAAAAAATTCCTTAGAAGGATTAGGGACCGCTAAAATTGGTGCACTAGTCAAACGTTCCTTTAGATGTTGGAATGCTTCTTCACATTTATCTGACCAAATGAATTTCTTACCCTTTCTTTAGAGAGAAGTAATGGAATGGGCTATCTTGGAAAAATTAGCCACAAATCTTCTGTAGTACCTAGCCAGACCCATAAAACTTCATACTTCAGATACATTGGTTGGACTTGGCCATTCTACAATTGCCCTGATCTTAGCAAAATCAACAGCTATTCCATCTCCTGTAATAATGTGACCCAAATAACTTATTTTAGTTTTGAAAAATTCACATTTTTCAGGATTGGCATATAGCTTGTTCCTGTGGAGACATTCAAAGACTTGCCTCAAATGCTACTCATGCTCCTCGAAGGAGTTAGAATATACCAAAATGTCATCAAGGAACACTACCACAAACTTGTCTAAGAAAGTCCCGAATACTCCCTGCATCAAACTCATGAATACTGATGGTGCATTAGTCAACCCAAATGGCACTACCATGAATTCATAATGCCCATACCTTGTGCGAAAAGCTGTTTTATGAATGTCAGCTTCTTGAATCCTTAACTGATGGTATCCAGATTTGAGATCAATCTTGGAAAACACCTTGGCACCCTTCACTTGATCAAACAAATCATCGATGCGCGGCAAAGGTTATCTATTTTTTATTGTAGCTTTGTTCAGTTGTCTATAGTCGATAAAAAGCCTCAAAGATCCATCCTTCTTCTTGACGAAGATAATAGGTGCTCCCCAAGGTGAAACAATAGGTCTGATAAGTCCCTTCTCAAGAAGTTCTTCAAGTTGAACCTTGAGTTCCACTAATTCTTGAGCGGTCATACGGTAAGGAGTTTTGGAAATCGGTTCGGTTCCCGGCAAGAGATCAATCCTAAAATCAATTTCTCTTTTAGGTGGGATTCCCGAACTCTCGGTAATAAATACATCTGATAATTCCTTCAAAATTTGATGATCTAAGCTGGTGTTCCAAGAAACTGGTTCATCAAAATCATTGATAGAAATAGCAAACAATTTGCATCCCTTTTGAAAACATCTCTGAAGTTGCTTAGCAGAAATAGTTCTGACTGACATAGGCCTCTTAACACCTGTAATAAACTTGATAGTTCTAGTATCATCGATACACCTAATAGTCTTCTCTCTATAATCGATGATAGCTTGATGTTGCTCTAACCAATCCATTCCCAGAATAATGTCATAAGAACCTAAACGAATAACCCTAAGGTTAACTGTAGTAGTAAAAGCCTTAAATTGAACCTTACAATTTTCAGCTATAAAGTCCGATTCGACCTTTGTCCCTAATGCTAACTCAACTTGCCATGCCAATTCAGCTTTACTTACAGGAATTCCACATTGCTTAACCAAATTGGAAGAAATAAAAGAGCCAGTGGCACCAGAGTCAAATAAAATAGAGATCTTCTTACCTTGGTAATTACCTCTAGCTTCAATCACAGTGTTCTAATGATCTGCTTGTTTCTGATCCATAGTAGCAAAGATGCAATGATTCCTTCCAGAATCACCAATAGTAGCCTCAGAACCTGTGGCTTTAGACCTGACCTGACTATTGCCTCGAAGGGGACAATTCCACTGCAAATGCCCCAATTGCCCACATTGCCAACACTCTGCTCCTCTCTTGGTACTTTTATCCTGCGATGAGTTCACTGAAGGTGATGCATAGCTTTGTTGTATGCTCTAAGTTGGTTTAAAGGACTTAGGTTGCTCAGGAACCTTGAAACTCTTGTTTGATTTGGAAAAATTTTCAAACTTCCTCTTCTGAAATTTACGACTTGATCCACTGGAAAATACCTTGATATTATCTTGATAAGGTTTCTGATTCTTCCCACTACTTTGAGCTGGTGGATTCACAGATCCCTTGGCTGAAAATCCTGACTTCAATTCAGTGAGCTTGGCTTGATCAGCAGCTTCTTTCACTGTCTTAGGTTTGAAAGTTCTCACTTCCTCTCCAATTTTAGGGTTCAAACCCCTAATGAAGTGTTGTACCAAAGGCTTATCATTCTCTAACCAACCAGAATATTTCTTCAGTTGGAAAAACCTCCTCTCATACATTTCCACTGTTGAGTTGCCTTAAGAAATGCTGAAGAATTCTTCGGATCTAGTTTGTTGCCACTAATCTGACATGAATCTCTCACAGAATCTTTCTATGAAAAGCTCCCATGTAACTTGAGAGATGAGAATTCCATGTTGTTCTAGTTCCATATTCCACCAAATGGAAGCAAAGGATCTCAGCTACATTACTGATGAAGGGTGCTCCCCTTAATACCACAAACACATAACAGAAATAGAGAAACCACAACAATATGCAAGAACAGAAAATTGGCTTCTTATTATCTCCACAAATGTGGAATTACAAACTTTCAGAATTACAATATATGCAAAGCCACATGGGCATTCCCTTACAATATTTTATAGGACAAAGCCTCAAATTATTGCCCAGATCTACTACCCAGAACTATTCCGAACTACTTAAGACAATAATACAGCCTTCCTTATATAGGCAATTTTCCACCGCCTGGGAAGGTTCCAGAATTTTAGCCAATAAGGCCGACCAAACTTAGAATTATTTTATTTTACATTTCATTACATCATAGTCGGCTCAAGATAACCTTGAAACCCGAACAAAATTTTTGAAGAAAATTATTTTTCGCCATTCCAGGTGGCCCAACTTCCGAAGACCATAAGTCATCACCAGTTGACCCGATCGGCTATTATAAACCCATTTTAGAAACACCACTAAGTGCTCTACAGGCTTGACCCATGCAAGTGCCTGTCACCCAAATTTTTGACCTCATCTGGGGCCTCTAAAGCCTTCAAAACTAAGTTCAAAGTTTCTGTACCCTGCTGCCAATACCAAAAATCTTCAATATCTTCCAGTATACACTTGATCTGGCAATGAAACTTTACTGGCAGACTTATATGACCAAAATGAACCTCCAAGAAAGAAATCAGATCATTTTGAGCACATACAAAAATTACCAAAAATAGTAACTTTCCATAAATAGCAGCTCTGCACAAAATAACCTTTATTGAAAATAAAAAACATAAATGTTTTTTTTGGGTGATGCAAGATTGCTCTTACACCCAGGATGCTCCTGCATCAGACACCCGGGGTAATTTGAGAAGTGACCCTGTCACGACTTAGGTGTGTAGAGGAAAACCAAGATGGCTAACCTCCTCCTTTGTCAGCCATGATGAATCTTCAACAGGTCATCCTTTCCACTTGACCAGATATTCTTCATATGTCCTGTTCCTTGTGCTTCTGCCAACATGACTGTCCAGTATATCTTCGATCTCCTTAGTGTCTGAACTAGTTACTGGAATACTCCACTGTGCTGCTGTGATCTCATCTTCAACACCTCCCTCATGATACTCTATCAGATCTAAAATGTTAAACACTGGTGAAATATCTAGCTTAGTAGGCAATTCTACCTCATATGCGTTTCCTGAATCATGTTTCTTCAATATCCTACATGGTCCAAACTTCTTCATTTTCAGCTTGTTATATGTACCAACTGGAAACCGCTCCTTCCGCAAATGAACCATGACTTCATCACCAACCTGAAATTCCTTATACCTCCTTTTCTCATCTGCCTTAGCCTTATACTGTGCATTCATCTTGGTAATATGCTTCCTCACCTCCCCATGGATGTTCTTCAAGTGTTCTACAAAATCTTCAGCTTCAGCACTACTTATTTCTCCTTTATCTATCTTCCTCAATTCAGATGCATTTCTTGGACTACTTCCATATACAATCTGGAATGGTGATTTACCAGTGCTCCTGTTGATAGAATTATTGTATGAAAATTCCGCTTGTGGTAAAATCAAATCCCATCGTATTGGCTTATCTCCAACCAAACATCTCAGCAAATTTCCCAAACTCCTATTCACCACCTCTGTCTGTCCATCAGTCTATGGATGATGTGATGAACTGAACTTCAAATCTATCTTCAACTTCTTCCACAATGTACGCAAGAAATATCCAACAAACTTAGTGTCCCGATCTGAAACTATGGTCTTTGGCAAACCATGAAGTCTCACTACTTCTCTGAAAAACAATTCTGCTACATGAACAACATCATTAGTCTTCTTGCAGGGAATGAAATGTGCCATCTTTGAAAATCTGTCAACCACTATAAAAATTGAATCATGTCCCCGCTGAGTCCTCGGTAAACCAAGAACAAAGTCCATGCTGATATCCTCCCAAGACTTCTCTGGTACGGGTAATGGCTAATACAATCCTATATTATACTTCACTCCTTTCACCATCTGACATACTCTGCAACTCTGTACAAACTTCTTCACATCTTGCTGCAACTGTGGCCAATAATAATTCTCACTAACCAAACCAAGGGTTTTATCACGACCAAAATGTCCAGCCAATCCTCCACTATGCTTCTCCTTGATGAGATTCTCCCTCATAGAAATTTGTGGAATGCACAACTGACTCCCTCTGAATAGCATATCATCCTGGATGATGAAATCCAACCATTTCATCCTGTCTAGAGTAACAGGTTCTGTACAGGCTTTCCAAGCTTCACCAAAATCAGGATCCTCTGGATACAAATTCTTTAGTTCCTTGAACCCAACCACTTCAATCTACATTTCTATCATCAATAGTTTCCTTCTGCTAAGAGCATCTGCAACCTTATTAGACTTTCCACTCCTGTGTTTTAAAACAAATGTATAACTCTGCAAAAACTCAACCCATTTCAAATGCCTTTGATTCAACTTTCTTTGACTATTCAAATATTGCAAAGCTTGATGATCAGTATACAAAACAAACTCCTTAGGAAGTAGATAATGTCTCCACTTCTTTAATGCCTAAACTATAGCATAAAATTTCTGATCATAAATAGAATATTTCCTCTTGGCATCATTTAACTTCTCACTGAAATAAGCAACAGGTTTACCTTCTTGGCTCATAACAGCTCCTATTGCAGTACCACTAGCATCACAATCTACTTGAAACACCTTATTAAAATTTGGAAGTGCTAAAACAGGTTGTTCTGTAACTTTTTATTTCAACAATTGAAAACTCTTTTCTGCCCCATTAGTCCACTTAAACTCTTTTCTATCCCCTCTCATTGTTTTAGTCAAGGGTCCACAAATACTGCTAAAATTTCTGATAAATTTTCTGTAAAAGCTAGCCAAACCATGAAAAGATCTTACCTCAGTAGCACTCATTGGAGTAGGCTATTCAAGGATAGCCTGTACCTTCTCTGGGTCCATTTTTAGACCTTCTCTTGAAACTACAAACCCCAAATACACCAACTCTTTCTTCACAAAACTGCACTTCTTCAAATTAATCAACAATTTATCTTCTCTCAACTTCTCAAATACCATACGAATATGCATCATATGCTCATCCAATGTCTTACTAAAGATCAAAATATCATCTAGGTAAACAATGACAAACTTACCCAAAAATTCTTTCAGAACCTCGTTCATGAGCCGCATGAAAGTGCTCGGTGCATTGGTTAGCCCAAAAGGCATGACTAACCACTCATATAGTCCTTCCTTTGTCTTGAAGACAGTCTTCCATTCATCTCCTTCTCTGATCCGAATCTAATGATATCCACTCTTTAGATCTATCTTTGAGAAATACATAGCTCCACTCAAACAGTCCATAATATCATCCATTCATGGCAATGAAAACCTGTACTTGATTGTGATCTTGTTTATTGCCCTAGAATTTGTACACATCCTCCATTATCCATTCTTCTTTGGTGCTAATACCGCTGGTACAACATAGGGACTCAGACTCTCATGGATCAATCCTTTTTGTAACAGTTCATGTACTTGTCTGTTCAACTCCTCACTTTCTGCAGGTGTCATTCTGTGTGCTACCTTATTCGGCAAACTCACTCGTGGGATCAATTCCATCTGATGACTAATCTTCCTAATTGGTGGTAATCCATCAGGCATGTTATTGGATACAATATCCTGAAACTCATTCAACAAATCTGCAACTTCTACAGGAACATCTTCTACTTCCTCTTTACCAGCTTTTGGAATTTAAGCAAAACATACATGCTCATGCCTCATACCATCTAGGAAATTTTTTCCATCAACAAAAGTTATCCTTGCATTACCACATACCTTTTCTTCAATCTCCTTCAATGGTTTTAGCTTATGTCGCACTCCATCCTTTGTCAGGGAATAGGTATTCGCACGACCATCATGTACAACACATCTGTCAAACTGCCATGGTCTACCCAACAACATATGACATGCATCCATAGATATGATATCACACAATACCTCATCTTGGTATCCGCCAATCTTGAACTTCACCAGGCATTGTTCATTGACCATGACCTTGTGGTCATCTTGTACCCAGGCAATCCGATATGGATGTGGGTGTTTCTGTCTCTTGAGTTTCAACTTTGTCACCATCTCTTCTGACACCAAATTGTCAGAGCTTCCACTATCAATAATCACATCACAACATTTACCTTCACACTTGCACCTAGTGTGAAACAGGCTCCTCCTTTGCTCAGGTTCATTCTCACCACTCAACAATACTCTTCTGTTAATCAACATTTCTCCTCTTTTAGCATCTTCAGAATTTGATGATTTGGCATCTTTATCTACATGTGCAACTTTGGCCTGGCCTTCATTTCTCCTGTCTATTCTGCCTTGGCACTGAGGACATTCAAATTCCCTATGACCTTCTTCTCCACAGTGAAAACATGTTCCACAGAAGCCACCTCTTCCAGATCCTTGTCCTCTTCCTCTTTCTCTCTAATCTCTATTATTTTGATCCTGGAAGTGATTGGAATTATTTCCTCGCTGATTCTGACTCCTACTGGCCTCATTCTTCTTTTTCAGATCTTCATTTCAACCACCATATGACCGTCCACCAGATTGTCCACCGTGACCTCTTTCATTTTTTCTTCTCTCAAACTTCTTGTTCAGCTTTTCCTCTACTTTTAGGGAAAACTAGTATGCCTCTTCAATACTGTTCATTCGAACCAAATTCAGCTCCTCCTGAATGCTTGGCCTTAACCCATTAAGGTATCGGGCAACTTTCTCCTTATTAGCTTCTGCATGGCCTGTTCTGATGAGAAGTCGATAGAACTCCTCTGTATACTCTTGAATAGATCTTCCTGCTTGCTTCAAACTCTGCATTTTCTTCAGTAGGTCAAGCTCATAATCAACAGGAATGAACTGTCACTTTAATTTATCCACCATCCGATCCCATCTCATGATTTTCTCCTTTCCCCTTCTATTTCACTCCAACTGAATCTCTTGCCACCATATCTTCGCATAACCTTTCAATCTGGCCTTCGCAAATTTGACCCTATTAGGATCATCAACATCTTCATACTCAAAATATTCTTCACATTCATTGATCTAGTCGATCAATTCCTCTGGGTTAAGATTTCCAAAAAATGTAGGAACCTCAATCTTAGGTCTTTTCCCAATCTTGGAAATCACCCGAAAAAGTCTTTCTTCCTCCTGGTTCACAATTTCAACTTCTCCTTCTTGATATTCTTCTTCGGCTTCATCCTCACTTTTGTCTCTGACATTAAGATTCATTCCTCTATGAATCTCTTCTTGTAATGCTCGCACTTGTCTCTGCAGCTCTCTAACCTCAGGTGTCACAGCATCAGCTCTTTCACCACGTTCTCTTCGTGGAGGCATTTTCGCGATGCGCGCTGAAACCCTAACCACGGTCCTAGTGCAAACTACCTCACAGTTGGCGATCTATTTACACACTCAAGAAAACCTTCTCTGATACCACTTGATGAAGGGTGCTCCCCTTAATACCACAAAAACATAACAGAAACAGAGAAACCACAACAATATGCAAGAACAGAAAATTGGCTTCTTATTATCTCCACAAATGTGGAATTACAAACTTTCAGAATTACAATATATGCAAAGCCACATGGGCATTCCCTTACAATATTTTGTAGGACAAAGCCTCGAATTATTTCCTAGATCTACTACCCAGAACTATTCTGAACTACTTAAGACAATAATACAGCCTTCCTTATATAGGCAATTTTCCACCGCCTGGGAAGGTTCCAGAATTTTAGCCAATAAGGCTGACCAAACTTAGAATTATTTTCTTTTACATTTCATTACATCATAATCGGCTCAAGATAACCTTGAAACCCAAATAGAAATTTTGAAGAAAATTATTTTTCGCCATTTCAGGTGGCCCAACTTCCGAAGACCATAAGTCATCACCAGTTGACCCGATCGGCTATTATAACCCCATTTTGGAAATGCCACGAAGTTCTCTATAGGCTTGACCCGTGCAAGCACCCATCACCCAAATTTTTGACCTCATCTGGGGCCTCTAAAGCCTTCAAAACTAAGTTCAAAGTTTCTGTACCCTGCTGCCAATACCAAAAATCTTCAATATCTTCCAGTATACACTTGATCTGGCAATGAAACTTTACTGGCAGACTTATATGACCAAAATGAACCTCCAAGAAAGAAATCAGATCATTCTAAGCACATACAAAAATTATCAAAAATAGTAACTTTCCATAAATAGCAGCTCTGCACAAAATAGCCCTTATTGAAAATAAAAAATAGAAATGTTTTTTTTGGGTGATGCAAGATTGCTCTTACACCCAGGATGCTCCTGCATCAATTATAGTCCAACGAACCTTCACATTACTGTGATAATCATGGAGAATAAAACACCTTTCGATGTTCAAGAGCCATGCTTCAGCTTTAGCACCATCCTCTGTTCCATTGAAATATGGTCCTTTGAGCTTTGAAAGGTCTTTTAACTGAGTCCTAATAACAGGGTCTTCTGCTACTAGAACTCGTATAATATGACCATTTGCTACACCATCTGGAACATTGTTCCTAGCTTCAATGTTATCCAACCTATCAAGAATCCGTTGGAGAACTTCAACCTGAGGTACCTCTCGATCTTCCTGATCCATTCCTATTAAAGGATCAACTTTCTCGTCACCAAGTATTCCTTGGCGACCTCATCCTCTACCTCAGCCATGACCATGACCACATCATCCACCCCTGCCTCTGCCTAAATCAGCATCAACTGGGTCACCACGCCTTTGTGCTCCTCGTGTGACAGGAGGCATGCTTGAAACCCTATAGAAAAGTTCAATTACATTACTAACGGAAGCATAAAGATAAAACCCTTTTAAAAACCCTCAAGCCCTGAGTGTTTAAACTTGGGCTTTGATACCAACTGTAACACCCCATCTATACTAAAAGATAAAAGATGAAACTAAGGAAGAAACTACCATAAATAAATCACATAAAACCACAGCAATAATTTTTTTTTTAAAAAAGAACAATCTGATTATATATAATCATTACAACTGCTTCTAAGAGCTTTATAGTTTACAATCAATTTTCATCAGAGTAATAATAATACTCTTTATTCAAAGATTAAGTCTGAAACAAAATTTTCTTTCTTTCCAAAAACCATTACATTCTACGAATAGATCTGATAACTAATAACCATGAAATGATCTGTTTCCCATAAAACTTAACAGCTGCTATCCACTATCCCATATTCATTGATTTATCCATCTAAAAACCTGAATACCAAAATGAACACAAATGCAAACAGCAAACAGGGCTTAGTCACAATGATAAAGAAAATGAATCATCTCCAAATATCTGCAATCATAAAAGTCAGTACAAAATAACATTTAAGCAGATTTAGATACAGATGTAATTGAAAACTAAATAACATAATTTCATTTTACACCAAAATCATCAAGCACTGAATTTCTTTCTAATCAGAAATAAACTCGCAAAGAAAATGACAAGCAATGATCCAATAGTTCATGGGTGTCCACATAAGGACTTATGCTATGTATTCGTAAGGAACCTTGTAGTAATCCATTATGTCTGATGAAACCATAATGTTTTATCTTTGTCAATTGAAAACCCATAACCCTTGAATTTATAATTATCACTTAATTAAACAACTGACAAAAATTCTTTCCCATAAGGATATAGACTAGTGTCAGTCGCAACTGACAGAAATTCTATCATCACCATGTACTAGACTAGTGTCAGCCCCCAATCTAAGGATCATTCTTGCATTATCTCAAAAACACTTGATCTAGCAATCAATGAAAGCAGTGAAATGAAATACATAACACAATTTCACTAACATTCTATTTCTAATGCATCAATTTACAAAATTGAAACAACAAATAGAAATCCATCATAAAACCATATTGCCATAATCCTTAACATACATTCATAAACATGATGTTTCACGTAAGATGAAAAGATCACAACTCTTTCTCCATCACAAATCCAATCAAAATAATCTCCATATTTACTTATCATTAAAACTGTAACTGTACAATAAAATATCCATATCAAATCCATATTTCAATTGAATAGAAAAGAACTAACATAATCATACAACAACTGAATCAACACAACACCCATCACTTTTAACAATCATACTAGTTTACCATAACCGAAATATTAAACTATATGGCCATACACCCTGCTCTATTAATTACAAGTTTATACCATTTATATACATGTTGGCGTATGTACATGTATACACCACGGCTTGTGTATACATATACATATCCCAGCAGGTATATGTATATATGAATACATAATTATATAAGCTTGTAATTAATAGTTTAGATTGACAGTCATAGCATATATTATATACATGTTGGCGTATGTACATGTATACACCACAGCTTGTGTATACATATACATATCCCAGCAGGTATATATATATGTTCGAGTAATCATATAAACTTGTAATTAATAGTTTGTAATGACAATTATACCATCTATTATATATCTAATTGCATAAACTATAATTAATAGTTTAAATCCATGAATATGCAATAAAAAAAAACCACACTAATCTTCACAGTTCTGACACAGAAAAAAACTACCTTATTATGCTACTAATCTACCGAATACATAAAATAATGACAGAAATATAACTGACTTCTATCTCTTAATCAAATTACCAAAGTGTTTCTTTCTTAATGTTTGAACAAGATAGTAATTGATTTTCCCATATATCCCTTACATTTCCTAATGTTGTATCAACTGTCATACACACTGGTGATAATACTGAAGTTTATAAAGCTCACAATCAACTTTCACAAAACCAAGACATCCACATTCCTCTATTGACTGATATATATATACAGTGACAAACATCCTTTTAACCAAACAATGACACCAGAAAACTTAAGGAGTTTGCCCAAAAGAAAAAAAACCTTAATCCAAACTTAAGTTGCAAGTATTAACAAAATATACGATAGGTATCTAAAACCCTAAGAAATACCACTAATTCCCTTTTCACAATTAAACTTAAAAGACAATATCGACATCAACTTCGGTTTATAACAATGACAGAGAAACCTGATATCATCTTAAATCCAAGTCTATACAAACTGTATTCATTATGATGCTATAGTACCCTAACAACAGGCACAGTGCATGAAAATCTAAAGGATTTTTAACAAGAACAGTCATGCTGGTTTCATTCTCCATTATTATGCCGATACCTAAACCCAACTAACTCCCTTAACACTTATCCAAAGCAAGAAGACATCGACATCAAACACACAAAGATAAATCCATACAACATTTACATAGCTATATTCCAAAGATCAACACAGACTTAACTAAACATTACCAACTTCATACTTTGAACAGGGATATTCCTCATTACATTATGCTCGAAATAGCATATCAAAAATAAGTGTTATATACCACCTTAAAACCAAACACTTACTAAACAGTCGCTTAGTTACCAAGCTTCTCCACTATTCACAACATATAAAACTAGATTTCTTTCTATTCTATCTAAGAAAGAAAAGATTGATTCATATAACCGAACTCACAAAATAAACAAACACAAAGCCTCACACACATCAACTAGCGAACAGTGTTAACCAACATTCCCTTAATTTTCATTTGCAGAACAAGAAATGGAAACAGAGAATAAGATAGGAAATGCCCTTGCCTGGTATTCGTATGAGGAAGATATCCAAAACCAAAATGCCGAAGCTAACTCCTGCCAGGTGAGCTTCCCAGAATGTCAAAATGTCATGCAAGAGAGCCCAAAATGCAGAGATAACAGTAACAAACACCCAACTTCCTAAATGACCATGAACAGAAGGGTTTATCTTTTTTGTGAATACCCCTTTCATTCCATGCCACTTATCATGAAGAATACAATAGTAACATGGGTCCATAACCAACAGTTCACCCAAAATGCCACAGCTTAACATGGTAAAAGAATGGAGTCATAAACAACTACAATTCCTTAACGAGAGCAAATGGCGGATTCCAAACTCAACAATGAATTGCCATCGATAAGCTCATTAAATGCAAGCTTATCTCTTGCAGTGAACACAACTCAATACTTGCCAAATGTCCAACATAGTACCTTTCCACAACCCGAGAAATAACTTAAACCCCACTAACATTTCAAAGCAATGCAAGTGCATTAAAACCCTGCCGTAAGTCATGTTTTGAGCCAGAATATAATAAAAGACTTAGGAATAGGTTAATTCATTTCTTTGTTAATAACATAAGTCAATTACTAACTTAAACATCTAGAATAACAACACATTCCAATGCCAATTAACTAACACTAAAACACACTAACCTCCTACTAACATACACCATAGGATATACTAACTTAGTTAATTCACATAGTTTTAGTAAATGAAATACCACATTATCACTAAAACATACACTCAGAGTTATATGTATAAAAATACATATATTTCAAATTCATTAATTTTAAATTTAGAATCTGATTAACGTTAAATAAAAATAGAACTCTAAATACTGTCTATACACATCAAGATACATTTAACAATAATAATGTAACCATTTCTAATTACGTCTAACATAATACTAAGGATTCCAAAACAATGAATCAATAATCAGACAATTAACTAACCGTATAGTTTGTCCTTATTTCATAATCAAACCAATGTTCAAAATTCAGACTAAGCCAATTCTGTCATCAGAATAGGACCCATAAAGCGACAGAAGTAGACATAATTCCCTAAATGTCTAGCAGAATAACAAAGATAACATGTTTAATCTAATTAACAAAGTTCAAAAGAACACAGTCAGAGTTCGAACTCAAAGGAATCTAACATAACATAACATAGAAAATAAAGTTCTGTAACAGTCAGGGGCATTACACACTTCTACCGAGTGCATGACGATGCCGAGTAACGTAGTGGATGTCGAGTATCAGAAAGTCACTGAGTTAGTTTGTAGTAACCGAGTCACTATACTTGGGCTGACTCAGTAATATTTATGTTAGCTTGTTTAAGAGCTGACTTTGTAATTATGTTGTAATTGTTTTAGATTGATATATAAACAATGTTTTATATCATATCCATGAGAAGAAAAATAGTGAATTATGAAAAAGAGAGAAAGGAAGAGATAAGAGAATTACAAAGGGCTACAGCAGTATAAGAAGCAACAAAGATCTATCCATCATAGAAGGTGATTACTACATCAGAGAATCTCAATCAGCAAGTACAGTTGTAAGTAAGAGATCTATTGTTTCATCCTAACAGGTGAATTAGCTTGGAATCCTTTAACCGGGTAGACTTAATAGTCTTTGTAAAATATCTTAATCTAGTGCATACTTCATTGTATGTTTGTAAATCCTCTAACAAGGTGGACCTAGTAGTCCTTATTGCTCCTAACAGGGCAGATCATCAGAAGTGATCATTGTAAGCCTTAATCGGAAAACTTTATACTATAGTATTGAAGTTTTGTGGGTATCATCCCCACCCCAGTTTTACTTTCTACTTGGAAGGTTTCTGGGTCACCAAATCTCTGTGTTCAAATTGTTATGAATGTTTTATTCTTTCTATTACTCATGCATGCAGTCAGATTATCAATCTAATATTATTAAGATCTGAATCTGTTAAAAGTTTTGAAGTTACTGATTCACCCCTTCCCTCTCAGTAACCTAGATAGTCTTGAATATTTCCAACACTTAATTGTTTCCCCCTTTGTCACATGATCATGTGAAACATTTTTATGTTATGCTCTAATAGAAAGATAGTCTCTCCTTAGAAAGATTAATGAAATTAAGGAGAGAAACAAGATGCTTTCTTCTGCTCCTAAGACTTTGCAACATGATATTTTTGGTGATCTTGAGGCTTTGAGGAGTGAGCAAGAGCGCTTACTGCAAGATCATGAATTTGATAAGGAGGGCCCTGTGGTTAGACAGGTTCAAATTTATGCTTCCCTCCCTAAAGATAAAGATGGGCATGAGATCACTAGGCCTATTGTTGCCACTGGTGAGAAAGGAAAGCAAAAGATGGTGGGATATCAAACAAGCAGATCATTGACAATACCGGGGGTCCCAACACCCAATTCAAATAAGGACACAAAGATAGAAAGAAGAAGAAAAGAAGATGAGGACATTGCAAGAGAATTAGAGAGGGTTGAAATTGAAGCTTCTATTGCAAATAAGAGAAGAAAGATCCGGTTCTTGAGGGCTTCATCAGCTAATGCTCTTGTTCCATTTGCTACTGAACTAGGTATGCCATCTATGACTACTACTATTCCACTTAGTAATGCTACTACTAGTTCAATTCCTTCTTCATCTGCTAGGATAGGTGCTGATCCTAGACAGCAGTCAAATGCACAAGTAGATGGAAATGTAAATGCAAATGTTGATCCTAGGGTTAACACTAGTTCAAGTTTTCAAAGAAGACCTATGCAATTAGAAGGCTATAGGAAAATTAATTTTGATGGAGTTTCTGGTTACCTGAATGCTTTTCCAAATGATATAAGAGATAAGGTACCTAAGTTTGCTGGTAATAATGCTATTAGTTGTGAGGAGCATCTTAGGTTATTTGTTGATATGCTTATGATTATGAGGTAGAGCATGAGGATGTAGTCATAAAATTGTTTTTTCAATCTCTAATGGAGGATGCTAGAGATTGGTTTAAGAGACTCCTTGATAAATGCATTGATACTTGGGACTCCTTTGAGAAATGTTTCAAAGAGTAGTATGGTGATAGGCCTAATTCTAGTTTCATGTTGAATGAATTCAATACCATAAGGAAAAATCAGAATGAGTCTGCAGCTGAATTCAACATGAGATTTCAGAAGGGTATGCATAGGTTGTTCCAAGTTATGTGGTTAGATGAAAATGTTTGTCTAACCACATACTTCAATGCATTTGATGGGAAGATGGGATACTTGTTGAGGGACAAAGAACCAAGAACCCTTAGAGATGCTTTTAGGATTGCTGTCAATATTGAGAACAATATGAAAATATCAAGGAAGTTGGGTGGGAAAAGAGATGACCCTAAATTGTTTGGGGACAAGAAATACAAAAAGGAAAATGATAGGAATGTTGGAACTAGGAGGCAAGAAGAAGATAAATTGGATAAGGTGTTGAATGCATTGAAGGATTTGAAGGCACCTACAAATAGGAACATTAGTGCTCCTACCAATGAAAGGCCTCAGCTCAACAACAATTTCAATAAGTAGATTAGATTGCAGAACTAACCCTACAACACCCAATGGAAGGATGTCAAGCCTGTTGTCCCTGCTGCAAGAGGAAATAATGACAGAGGTGTCCCTAACCCTCGACAAAAAGCTTCAATAAATGTCATGGAGGACATAGCTTGGTGTGTTGCATGCCAGTCCCCTCATTCTATAGAGCATTGTGTGGTTGCACACTCTATGGCTGCAAATCAAGATTGTGGCAATGAGGAGATAGATCAAGAAGAAGATCAAGATGATGTTGGATGCAACATGGCTACTTCATATCTAGGATATCAAGATGATTCTGATTTTGATGAAGAAGTAGATGTAAATGTGAAGAGACACAATCAAGCCCTTTTTCATCAAGAGGTTTTTTCTGATAGTGAAGACATTGATAAGAAGACATGTAACATGAACTCTTCTTCTGAGCTAGTAAATTTAAGAAGACCTTCTAGAGAAGAGATGGATAGGATTACTGCAGAAATAATTGCCCAAGTGCAAACTAGAGGCATGGTGGCAAGGAATAAAAATGAGAGAGCTATAGGAATGTTTATAAAGAATACCAACTCCGGAGAGCCTAATGAAAACAAATCAAAAGGTGATCACATGGTGAAATTCAAGAATGTAAAAGGTAAGAATTGTGAGCCTAAAGGAGTTGGAGTTGAAAGATTTTCTAATGAGACAGAGAAGCCAGTTAACACAATGGCTAAGATTGAAAAAATGAGGGTGGTCAATACACCTAATGTATCAGATAAGAAAAAGGATACTAAGGCTATGCAAATTGAGATTCCTCACTATGCTCTTGTTGATATGTTATCTGCATTGTCCCAAATTACAGTTAAGGTTCCATTTTCAGAGTTGTTAAGGATCCTTGAACACAAAGATAGAGCTATTGCATGGGTAGATAATGTTCATAATAATGATGTTTCTTGCAATGGATCTCAGGATAAAGATTTGAAAGGTGTTGCTGCTCAGGGAATTGTATCTCAAATTCCTCCTATATATTTGGATAGTTTTGTCAATGCTAGCCTTGAAAACATTGATCCATTCTTTTTAAGTGTCCTTGTGAATGGAATGAAATTAAGAAATTGTATGATTGATAGTGGTGCCTCTAATACTATTATGCCTTTTAAGATTATGGAAAAGTTGGGCCTTAAAGTTAATACAATTCAAGGTAGATGTTGTGCAATGGATCAGAGGGAGGTACTAGTTATTGGGACTATCAATGCAATGCCATATAGGCTGGTAGCATATCTAGAGAAAGAGTTAACAATGAGTGTTTTGGTGGTGGACATCCCTCCTCATTATGGGATGCTACTATCTAGAAGGTGGAGTGCTGCCATGGGTGGAAGTTTACAGTGTGATCTATCCTATGCCACTTTCAAGATTGATGATCAGTTTGTCAAGATTGAGCAAGAACCAAGAGTATGCCACATGATTGAGAGAAATATTGACAATGAGACTACATGCTTTGTGGATACTGATATTAATGCTTTTAGGGAAGAGATCCCTATACTTGAGAAGAAACCTATTTTTTCACCTATCTCTATTGAGGTAAGTGTTAACTCTATGAAAGGTGATTTGTGGGTAATGTACTTTGATGGTGCAAATTGCAAAGATGGAGCAAGAGCAGGTATTTTACTTATTTCTCCTAGTGGAAACACCTAAAAAATTTCTTTCACATTGAATTTCTTTTGTACCAACAATATAGAAAAATATGAGGTATTGTTGTTAGGACTAAGGTTGGTAGAAAAGCATGGAATTAAATGTATAAGTGTTGTTGGTGATTCTGAGTTGGTGGTGTCCCAAGTTAGGTAAGTATATACTTCTAAGAACAAAAGGTTAAAACAATATAGGAATGCAGTTTGGGATTTGATTGAACATTTTGATGCCTTCAATATTGAATGGAAGGATAGGAGTAACAAGAAGATGGCTGATTTGTTAGCCAATATACCAATCAATCCCAGTGACATTACATTTGCTGATATCTATAAAGTTGAAATTCAGGCTAGGCCTAGTATACCAAACAATATTGAAAATTGGAAAGTTTTTGATGATGATAATGATATCTTGAAGTTTATGAGTTGTGAAGATCAGTATCATGGTCAGGAATTTGATATTTCAGCCTTGGTTGAGTCAGTAGAAGGAAGGGAGGTTGTCTTTGGCAATGAGGTCATTCAACTTAGAACTAACAAGGTGCCCAAGGGGCTTGTTGTTTTGGAGGTTGTCTTTGATAACCATGATAGAGTTCAAAAGAATATCAAAAGAGAAGATCATGCTCATCTAGAGAAGATAAATCTTGGAACACATGAGGCACCTGAGAAGGTGTACATTGGTAGGGACATGTCTCACAATGTGAGAAAATCTTTGATTGAATTACTAAGAAAATTTAAGCATATTTTTGCATGGTCATATGATGACCTAAAGATTTATAGAGAAGATTTGTTTCAGCATATCATTCCTTTGAAAGAAGATGCTAAACCTTTCTGGCAAAAATAGAGGCCTATAAATCCCAATTTGACACCCAAGATGCAAGAAGAATTGATGAAGTTAAGAGACGCTAGAATTATCAAGCCTATAAGTCACTCTTCTTGGGTTTCAAACCTTCTTCCTATGAGAAAGAAGAATGGTGACATCAGGCTTTTTGTGGACTTCAGGAATTTGAACATCAGCTCATTAAATGATAACTATTGTCTGCCCAATATGGAAGCTATGTTGTAGAGAGTGACTAGATCAGAATTGATGTCTATGATGGATGGTTTCTCTGGTTACAATCGGGTAATTGTCAAAGAATCAGAACAGTTTAAGATAGCTTTTACAACACCTTGGGGGACATATTTTTATGTGAGAATGCCTTTTGGTCTCACAAATGCTGGTGCTACTTTTCAGAGGGCAATGGATGTTTCCTGTTCAAATTTTATTGATGATTTCCTTGTTGTGTATCAAGATGATTTAACTGCCTATTCCAAGAAGGAAGAGCACCATTGTACTCATTTAGAGAAAATATTTGTAAGGGCTTTGGAATATGGCATTTCATTAAATCCAAGGAAATCTGCATTTGGTGTCACTGAGGGTAAGTTGCTTGGCCACTTAGTTGGGAAGTAAGGAGTTAGGATTAACCCTAAGAGGGTAGTAGCTTTGATAAAATTCAAAGACCAAAGAATGTTCAGTGGGTTCTGACACTTGCAGAGCATCGACAGTCGGCATGTAATCTGATGGGTTTTTTTGACACTTACGAACTTAAGACAGCTGTTGATCTCTTTCAATGTCAGAGGGTTGTCAGGGTAGGGTAAGATTCTTCATCTGACAGTTGTCTGATGATCTAAAGGAATCTTGAAGGTCTATGTGAAGATGAGACAATTGTCGATCTTCTTGTGCAGGCCCATTAAAATTTCCTTAGTCTTTTGGCGGTCCTGATAAAATGTTTGGCAGTTCTGACAATTTTCAATGCTTCTCGCTCATTCACAAAATGATATGGCGATACTCTAGTTTGACTGGTGATTCAGTGAATGTGTATTCACATAATCGCTAAACTATTTGGTAGATAGATAAATTTCTTTGCGAACTAGTGAAAACCTTTTGTCACCAATTCACCAAATGTAACCGAGGTAAGTTTGTTTTCCTTTGTTCCCCAGTTCACGGAGTTAAAGGTGGGTTAATTTTTTCATCCCATGAATAAGAAAATGCCTTGTCTCATGTTCGCTAGGAGTTAACCTGAGGATGGCACTTGAGTTAAGGACATAAAGCCTATGAAATAAAAGGATCTAATAGCCACGACTTAAAGTTGGCCCAGATTTAAATTATGACTGCCAATTTGCTGTTGGCGCTTGGAACTGACTGTTTGATTTCAAATTCAAATTTCTAAGGGTTTCTCAATGACAGAAGGGACCAAAATTGAATGCTTTCACAATTGGATTTGATTTATTTGGTGGCGCTTGCTGTTACAGTGTGGTCAAGGGTGTTCCATGATCATTTGTAGGGGTCTATACTATATGGTTTTGTGCTCAAGGCATGTTGCAGTTGGCCAAACAGGTTGACATTTTGGGTGTTTTTGTGGTTCTCAGTATCTTCTTAGTGAATTTTCATGATTGTAGATCAATCCAGGATTTTCTTTCTCCTGGTTGCCTGGGTTTCTTCTCCTGTAATAAATTTGTGACTATTTCTAGTTGATTTGGTGGGTGAAATCCTAACCCTAGTCATATGTAGCTTGTTGCATCCTGCTTTGGGATTTCAAGATGACTAGGGGAGTATATATTGCAACATTTTTTATTTTGTAAGGGTGGTTGTTGATGATATTATACTGATCAAGGGGAGCCTGAATTTTGGGTCTGTTTCTATGGCATTTTGTTGTTTGATAATGTATCGATTCTAAAATTTTTAAAGAGAATACTTTTGGATTCCAATCTCATGTTTGTGTATGTCTTCTTATTTTGTTCTTGAGCTCATATATATTAATTCCACAAAGTGGGTTATCATATGGTAAACAAAGAGTATTTTGAGATTATCTTTGAGGTCCTAACAAAGTTAGGATTAAAGTCTTTCAGGTAGTTTCAGTGAGTTCATGGCTAGATAAGGATTTGATGTCCTGATGTGTGAGGGAGATGGATAATAGGCAAAGCACTTATCTTGAATTCAAGTGTGTTTAAGTTAGGGTTCAGTTGATATATGTTGGTGAGTGACTCTATGCCTTGGTTAAGGCACTGGTCCATTCTCTGGAAGCAATCCATCATCAATCACACACACATTTAAATGATAAAATCTTTCAATCAGTTAGTAAAGGGTATATTGGTATAATATTTAGTGATTCCTTTGAAGAAGTGAGTCAAGGGTACACCCACCTAAGCATTAATGATCAAAGTGTAGGAGGATCTCATTGTTGATCCTTGTTAATTGGCCCTCTTCCTTGTAGACTTTGGAGTGGTGATAGAGTCAAAGTATTATTAAAGTTATCCAACAAAGTATAAATCTGCAAGTTGAAGATCAAAGGGAACTACCAACAATTAGAACCTACAAGAGTAAAATAAGATGATAATATTAATTAGTATATGACTTTTATTATGTTAATTTTTAAGAAAAAACATGTATATTAATAAAAAAGTAAACCAATGAGTGAAAATATATACCATAGAACTATCAAGGCCAAATGAAGTTGTTGAGAGCATGGCATCCTACACCTATCTTCTCTCATATTTTTTTGTTAACTAAACATAAATAAACCATATATATATAAACATAAGTGTGCAATCATAATAAGTTCTCTAGTAATAATATTTGTTTAAAATTAAAAACACTATGACATTAAATGTTTAGTCTTACTATAACATGAGGAGTCCTTACCACTCCCACCTTCTCATCTCTCCCATGAGAGGACTCTCCATGAGATGCTCTAGTACCTATAGTTACATTTGGTGCATCATTGATCTTGAATACCTCATAGTCATGTGCATCCACATCATCACTAAAAGACTCATTAATGGGACCCAAGCATATATTCTTACACATAATGCAAGTATAAGGCACACAATTATGTGCACCTAAGGAGGATGTCTCAATAAAAGAACCATCAAAACTGGTTTGCAATAGTTATGCAGTGTGCCTAATCAAATGCCCTCTGAAGGTGTGAATGGCCCTAATGGTCTGTGAGCCATCCTCTGTAATAAAATTTGGATGCTTCACTCAAGGATGGGGTCTTATGTTAGGAGAGGGGACATAAGGTCCACATACTACTCAACACACCCCTTCTCTATCGTAGGGAGTGCCTCCACCTATTCCCATGTTGTATCTCATGCTCCAATAGTTAACTTTGTGACCAAGCACAAATTCAACATATAGTTTTTTAAGAAAATAAAATGGGGCCTCCACATTGCAGTGGGGTGATTTATCAAAAAATGTCCACCAATGATCCTATAAGTTCTCTCGTATATTATCATGTGTGTAACATTTGATGGACAACTTTAGATTTTTAGGATCAACTTTTAGTCAAGTTTTGAGATTCAAAAATACGTCATTTATTTGTTCTTTTGTGATATCAAGTGCCTTAGCCCCATAATAATCTAGCCCATCTTCAAACTAGGCATGCATAGCCTCTCACCATTTAAGTGCAGTATTCTACTACATGATAAGTGTCTCCATGTTTTCAATTATGAAGTTTAATGTGGTCAACATTGGGCATAATATAGGGATATTACCATACACATTTTGAATAGCCCTCATCTTATTCAAATGATTTCCTATGAGATTCTCTAAAGGCCGCAAGTTTTCAAGGGGTGGGTTTTTCAGATGAGTTTTTTGTGGGAGGGATGGTTTTTCAGGTTGAGTGTTGTCATTTGGGTCTACCATGCTTTATAAAATTACAAATTCATATAATTAAAATAAATTTTAAATAAGAAAAACAATTTCAATTTACAAACCCTATATTTAACCAAAAAACTAAAATATCAACTATTTTTATTTAAAAAAAAGACTCACCTCTAATGAATTGGAGAAGAAATTTATCCATTTTGATGAGGTATTTAATTTTAAATCATGTACATAGTATCATTTTTTAGAATTGATAACATTTTCATTCAACGTCATGACTCAAAAATGAGCCATGGATTTGTCTATTTTTACATATATAAATAGGTATCAGATACTTTATACCTATCAAATATTCAATAAAATTTGGTATTTCCTTTGGCCAGGAATACTGGTACCCAGGCATACTAGAAAAATTCAACATGCATTTCTACATTTTTGGGAGGGTGAAAAATGTATTATTTTTCACATCGGCAATTTTTAGAATACCATGATCCTACTCATACCGAAATATATGATACAGTCCTAATGATAGTCACTTCATAATAGATATACAATTCTAATCAAAATAATTTGTAAACTAGAGGAAACTCCTTCTGTAAAATAGACATATTAATGCTATAAAATACATCACATATAAAGTAAGCAATGATAGGATTAGCAGATAAAAATTTAATAGTTACACGCAAATATATTCAATAATACATAGGAATAAATCACATATAAGTAGAACAAGAAGACATAAATGTTTAACATGGTTCACCCAATCCTGGGCTACATCCACCAAACATAGAGAATAATCTTATCATCCTGTAATTTTAACTTGTTACAATCTGCAAGCCCTTGCAACTCAATACCACTGCAAGAAGCTATGAAATTATTATGTATTGATAAAACCATAGCTCCATAAGCCATTATAACAAGACTTATGTTGGTTAACAAGTTAAACCTAAAATACTTGAGGAGTCAACCTAGGGAAAAGCTTAACGAGTTAACCCCACAATAAATGAAAAGTGTATAGTACTTGTTTGATCAGTCACCACAAACCAACAAGAAAGTCATGAAGGAAAGAGATGAAATGATGATATGGATGATTATTATATGATAGACATGCCCTTTGATGAATGAAAAGTATTTTTTAAGAAATGATGTTAGGATCTTGCATGAAACAAAGTATCTCATGTGAAAAAATGATGTACCCCAATGAAATAATATAAATCCATAGAGATGAAAAAGAAGGAGAAGAATGATGCCAATTTATGTCTACTTAGTGGTCAACCCAATTATAAAATATATTCACTTCCAAGTACAAGATTGTAAGGATGGTACTAATCTCATTCATGAGAAATATCCTGAGTCATAAGTCCATACATAGGAGGAAATCATAGTATAAAAGAGATGAAAAACAAAGAGACAATGGATCTAATTTAAGGAGGAGATAGAAATAAAGAATAACCCAATACATATCCTAAGTGTTAGATCTTTCATAATAGATAAACATGTTCAATCATATGGTTTCAACTTGTGTGAAGGCAACAAATTCATGCAAGAGAGGACATCATACTATAAAAATATGTAAACCCAGAATGGATACTTGATGAAAAGAAAGAGAGAGAACACATTAAGTTCCCTAAGTGGTTTTTCATGTATAAAATATATGTTCTCTCAAGAAACTCATGATTCAAATATCCTTATGTAGAACCACCAATGTAGAAAAAAATGGATGTCATTGTATAAAAGAAATATATCAACAAAGAGAGAAAATGGATCCCTAAAAGAAGGAAAAAATGATGAACTCTTGGTCCCAGTTGGGAGGGAAAGAGGAATTTTCTATTATGAAGCCTCAAGATCATTACACAAAGTTCTCTTCTTAATGGAGAGAAACATAATAGGAAAATAATAGCAAGGGTATCTCTTTTATATGCAGAAAATACATAATATTTGTTGTTGAAAGGAGAAGAAATATATCAATTAAGTCTTGAAAAAATTGTCTAAAGTCAACATAGTCACTCAGAGAATGTTTATTAGAGTAATGAAAGAAGCATAATAATTTACCATTGATTTCATTATGTGGGTTTGAACAAAATCTATAAGAAAAAAATTATCATAGAATTATACTTGATATTTATATAGATTTGTTTAGCCAAAGCTTCACAATAATCATAAGGCGGAGGATCATGAGATGATGTTGGTAAGATAGGAGATTTTTGTGGAGAATAATGGTTAGCATAAGGATCATGATATTCCTTAGGAATATGAAGATGATTTTTAAGGCTCCATCCTTGATCTTTATTCTCTTTATGAGAGGATGACTCAGCTTGATGTCTGTGAGTACAAAGAAGTGGGTTTATTAAATATTCTTGAAGAGAAATCATCTAGGAAATGTATAACATCATACTTATGAATAATATTTTGATATGAATCAAAGGAATTAGTAACTTCTTTGCAAATATGTATGAAAGAAGGTTGAGGAGTAGAGGATCTAGGTCCTTGTATTACAGGAGGATTGGTGGGAAATTGAGAAGTAGGATTAAGAAGGGTAAAATTATCATTAGAATAATTCACAAAGGCCTCTATGCTATCTATATAGTCAATGAATTTTGTTAAAACTTCAAGAATAAATCCACATGATATATTGATAAAGGTCTTGGTATATGGTTTATAAGGAAGGGATATATTTGTTAACCTCATAATACCATAGGTGAGAATGCCATAAAGGAAAAAAAATATCATCACCTTCAAGAAAGTATGATTCAATTCATGAGATTGATAAAGAGTGGTAAGAAAGAATGTAAGAAAATAAGTAATAGCACACCAATCCAACTTAGAAATTTTGAGGATGAACACAAACTAGACCAAGATCTTAAAATAATATTGACAAAAAGAATATCTATCCACCAAATTAAAGAGATCTAGATGGATAACTGAACTTATATCTAAATGCATACATTGTGGTTAAAATGTAAATAGTAACTAACACAATGCATAAAAAGTAGATCTAGATATGTAATTGTAAGGATTTAGTACTACAATTCATAAAGAAGATCCAACTACCAAATAAAAAAGTATAATGCTTGAAAGAGTTGGGATCACCAAAATGTAATGAAGAAAATAATGATCAATAGTAGATCCCACTTCGTACATACATTATAATACAAATCCTCCAACAAGCTGAATCCAATTGGCACAACGAAAGAGTAAGGTTGCCAATTTGTGATCTACACAATGTAGGGGTTTGCATTCATTACGAAAGAAATGTTAATGATATGTAAATATGATAAATGATTAAAGAAAAGTAGATATGATCTATGAAAGTATTTTCAAGAGAAGAATAGGAAGAAATTGACTAGCCTTGAAGAAAGAAGAGGAAAATGGACACATGTTTTTTTTACAAGATTCTAGATATAAGTAGTAGACTCATGTCCAGATGTGACACATATTGTTTTGTAATTTTTTTCCAAGTAAATAATTAATTATAATTTTTATTCTACAACTTTTCCAAAATACCAAAAATCTCATGTCTGACCATGTTAACTTAGTCTAAACTTTATCAAATTGATTTTTTTTTAATTTGTCTTGTTGGAGGAAAATCATAGAATGTGACACATGTTTTGGATTTCAAAAATGTTATACAGTTTGAAAGTTATATCTTTTTTTTAATAAGTCTATCAATCAGGACTAGAAAGATAACAAGTAGGTGTATGTTTGACCACATTAAATGAAATCAAATGATAATATGTTTTTATAAGATTCTAAATAAAATTAGTAGACTCATGTATAGATGTGATGTATATTTTTTGTAATTTTTTCTAAGTAAATAATTAATTATGATTTTTCTGTTACAAATTTTCATGAATATAAAAAATCTCATGTCTGGCCACCTTAACTTAGTCTAAACTTCATCAAATTGAAATAATTATTTATTATTATTGTATTAGGTGAAGCAAAGAATGTGCTCTGTATTTCAAATTTTAAAAATGTTATATTGTTTCAAAGTTATAGTTGTTTTTTAAAGAGTCTATCAATCAAGACTTCTTTTTCACATTGCCACTTTTTGGCATACCATGATCCTGCACATACCCTATGGATTTGTGCTTCTAATGTGTGTAATTTCTTCCTATAAAAATATTGTCCTAAAATGAAAAGGCTGACATGGATGACCTAGTTTAGGATGAAGTTCCATAATTTTGATCTGGTCCTTTTAACTCCAAATGCAATGAAACTTTCTGAGGTCCTTGAATTGTGTTTGAACCTCTTGAATCTCCATACAAAACTCCATAACCTACTCTTACACACTAAAAAGAAAGGGAATAAGGTTGAGGGGAAGGGTTTTCCTCAGTCAAATCCATATTTAGGAATGAACCTTGAAATGAAATAAATGTAATTGTAAAATTGTCATGTAGCAGAGATTAGATCTAAACAATAGAATATACAATACCGGGTATGTTAGAGTAATAAGTTGTGTTTCTTATTAATTAAATCATATTGATTTTATTTTTAAGTCACTTATTATCACTTTCTTTACTTAAGATAAACTTTAGGCATATAATGACTAATTCTTTTATTAATCATTATTATCCAACCTAGTCTTCCTTTTAGGGTTTTGATCTCCTTTTATAAGGATTGATCTCTCTTGTAATCATAATAGAAAAAAATTATCATCATTGAATTGCAACTTTTGTTTTTTCAAATCAAGAATGTCTCCTCTTTCATGGATCCTTGCATTGATGACTCCATATCTTTTTCTTCTCTATTTATGTGAAAGGTGTTTTCATACAGGTGATTCTTGGGATTTTTGGATTGTTTTCTTAGAAAATCCAATATGGTATCAGAGCTTCAAATCTTCATGCCCTTATTCTCTTCTTGAGAGATTCAACCTTGTTTGTCAGATCTATAATTTTTAGCTATTTTGTGTTGGATCTGGGGGACCTTTGTTTATGTTCACTTTTGGCTCAAACATACCTCACCGTTGAGTTCTGCGAAAACTTTCTATCTTTCTACAATATCATCCTTCCCACCATAAACAGGCCAGAAGTCAGGGTCAGACATCAAAAATTTCTTCCAATACAAGCTAGAAAGACGGGGTTCCCTCCCACCCTGATGCTTATTCTTTAGGGTCAACATCATCTCAGCCAACCTCCCTACGAAAGTTTAATATCCCTATTGAAAGTCGAATCTTGGCTTTCTGGTGTAGCCTGGCAAGAAGCTGCTGGTCCCGGGTCTGCTGTCTTTCCTATTTCTTCTTCTACTCTTACCAATCCCTACTATATTGTTGGATCTAGGGGACCTTTTTTTATGTTCACTTTTGGCTCAAACATACCTCACCGTTGAGCTCAAAGCACCGCAAAACCATAATTTCCATATAAAATTTGTCCAATTTGGAAAATGTTGCACATCGAGGCCAAAACCATTTTTTTACTAGGATCATACGACCCTAGCACAAATCCTGATGCACTTTCAAAAAAATATTTAAAAATATTATTTTGGGTGCGACACCAAGTGGCCACCCAATAGCCACCGTTGGGTGGGTCGCAGTCACCCTCGGTGACACCGCAGCTGTACCACTGATGTCACTATCAAAGGGTCACAGTCATCGCCGATGTAACCAGTATGTGGGCTGCGGTTATCACTTGAGTCAACACCGATGGATGTTGTCTAAGAATTATTCTGCTAACTTAGCATATTTTGGTGCCTTTTTATGGAAGCCCTGGTATTTTTTTATGGTGACGACCATACGGTTGTCAATTTTAAGCCCATGAAGGCTGATGTAAGCACTACATCATCCTTGCATGCACCCCTTTTGGGCACTTTTGGAGCACTATATGATTTTTAGCTCATAGCTTGAGCATACGGTGTCAAAATTAGGAAAATCATATATTGTGGGAAAGCTCTTTCTGAGACTTATCCATATCTAGAGGTTTGAATTTCCTTTTTTTCTCTTTTGATAGTTTTTTTTCTATCAAAGTTAGAAGTTCCTTTTTGCATTCTAGGAGCCACATCTTGCTCATCAAAACTCTATTTTTCACAAACAATATATCATTGGAAAGCTTGTTTCATGTACTTTCTAGTGCTATGAATATTTTTCCATATTCTTCTCTAGGTATATTTTGTTTAGTTTTGTGCATTTATGCACTCTAGTGAAATCTTGGATATTTCAAAGTTTTAGGTTCTCTTCCTTGTATGGGATGGCTTATCTTTGACTGTTATTTATGTTTCTATAGCCTTATATCTTTTTTGAGAATTGTATACATCATTTGTAAGAATTAATTTATGCAAAAAAACTGAAATAAAGTGTCATTATATTGCATGCTTAGGATCTTGCTTATCTTTGTGCCTTTTGTAATCGCACTCTATTATAAAGTGCCATATGAGGGTTTGTTGTTTTCCTTTATTTTCCATATACCTTTGTCAAGTGAATGTTCCTTTCATGACATTAGCCTCAACATGTCTTTATATGTGTTTGTACTCTTTTTGTACCTTTGATGTTCTTCGATCTTCATCATGCAGTTCTTATTGGCCATATTTTTAAGTGTACATGTCACATATCCCTTGGTCGCATTTTGAGAGGGTTTCTACTATTGGTTCTTATGCTTCCTTGGTTTGATAGAGTGAGCTATGTATTCATTATTTGTTCCTATGTACTAGGAAGATGTAGTGGTTGGGTACCTATGCATTTTGGTGAGATGGATCATTTACCATATGGATACTCTTTCATTCCTATTTTTTTGGAGGCACACTTCCATCTTTGATTGATCAACTCTTCAAGCTTTGGTGTTTTATGTCATCTATATCTTTGATTTTAGTTGTTTTCCTTTGTTTACCTCCTGATTCGAGTAGTTTCATTTAAGGGCACTCATGCAGATTAATGTCTTCTCTACCTGGTCATGTTCTATTTTACTAGGAGTTTTGCATATCAAAAGTTACTTCTTGACAAAGTTTGCAATGTATTTCTTCAGTGGTGTTCTGCATGTTCATTCTTTGTTCGTATTTTCAAGAACATTCTCTAGTTTTGGATGATTCTTCAATCCATCAGTAGTCTTCGTCTCTTTTTGGAGTAGATTTTTTTCCATGTGGTTTTCTCTATTTTCTTCGCTTTATAGAGAATCTCTTTTGTACTTCTGTAATAAATCATGCCTTTGTTGTTAGGACCCATTTTCTTTTAGTAGATGTTCTAGGTTTTTAGCTACTCCCTACGTTTATCTTAAAGAGGGGTGTTAGAGTAATAAGTGTTTTTATTTATTAAGTAAGTCATATTGATTTAATTATTAAGTCAGTTATTATCTCTTTCTTTACTTAAGCTAAAATTTAGGTATATAATGATTAATTCATTTATTAATTATTATTATGCAACCTAGGTTTCCTTTTAGGATTTTGATCTCCTTTTATAAGGATTGATCTCCCTTCTAATCATAACACAAAAAAATCATTTTTATTGAATTGTAACTTTTGTTTTTGAAAATGAAGAATGCCTCCTCTTTCATGGATCCTTGCATTCAGACGTCCATAGCTTTTGCAGCTCTCTTTTTGTGAGATGTGTTTACATGCAGGTGATTCTTGGGAGTTGTGGGTCATTTTCTCATTAACTCTAATAACGTACATGTAATTAGCTCTATGTATGTGATCAATAATTTTGATGTAATTGTTTTTGTGAGCAAGGCTTTTGAGGGTACCTATTATCTATTTTGAAAGGCCTAAATCAATCAAACGTTAAGAGTTTAATCTAAGCATGAAATCAAAACAACACAAATAAACTCTAAGCTAGCCACCTCAGATTGAGCCAAAACAGGTGCACCCAAGCACTGTTTGATTTGCTCTGATAAGAGGGATGTGGGTGTGCTCTCTAAGCACTTGGAGCATACTCTAAATGCATTTAGGATGATTTGAAGCTCATGAAAACCCCAAAATGGAACAAAAATAGGTATAGAACACCTGATTTTCCCCTAAGGCTTCAAGAGGCTCAAGAATGCTCTAATGGAGATTGAGCTACATGATGAGTAATCTAGGATTGATTTTAGACCAAATAGAGATGTGATATGATGCTATGCTATGCAAAACAATAATAAAAACTATGTTAATCCATTATTACTAAGCTATGATGAGTTAAAATGCTTGAAAGTAAACTAAATTAGAATGATTTGCTAAGATCTAACATGAAAATGACATTATAACAATGCATGAGAATGAAAGTTAAGCTAATTGATTTGCTCTTGAAAGGAGGGGTATTTATAGGATTTGGGAAGGAAGAATGAGTGGCCAGGATTGAAATCCTTAAGAGAGGCCAAGATTCATTCAAAGGGGAGCACATGGATTGTGCTAATTTAGGGATCACCTCCTTGTGACAAGTGTCACAAGGGCATTGGGTTGAAAGATGGGAGGAATGTGCACAATTTGGGAAATGTGCCTAAGGTCAAAGGGTGTAAGAAAGGGGTGAGGGACTTCTTAAATGAACCATAAGTGCATGTAAGAGGGATAAGGAGGCCTTAAATGCCTTCAATGCATTTCAAAAAGGGAAGCCCTCTTTGTTGACTTTGGGGTAAGCTTAAGAGTTGGCTAACCTTGTTTAGGGAATGTGACAAGGTTAAGGGAGGAATTAGGATTAGGATTAGGATAATCTTAGGATTAGTATGGGTGAAGAGGTTGGATTTGAGAAGATTCTAGAAGAGTCTAGAATTCTCCTTGGTTTCATGGAATAAAAGTTTATTCATTCCAAAAGCTTAAGTTTTGGGAATATTTATTGAAATATTTTCAATAAATATGAAATTTAAATATTTAATCTTAATTAAATATTTAGCCTTGGGATTAGGGTTAGAAAAGATGGGATTAGCCTTTTAATCAAAATTAAGAAGGAATTAGAAGATTTTGGAAGAGGTTAGTGGTTTTAGGAAAAAAGGCCAACTTTTGGTCAAAAAATAAAATAATTATCATTTTGGGGATTTTTGGTCAATTTATTAATTAAAATAATTAATAAATAAGGAGATAATGTTTAAATAAGATTCAAACATTTTTGGGAGGGATTTCTTAATTAAATATTTTTAATTAAGATAAAGGGATTTAATGACATAAAAATAAATAAATTAATTAAATAAATAATTAATTAATAAATGATGATGTCATAAGGGATTTTCAAAAAATAAAAATACATTATTTTCTAAAGGATTTTAAGGTGTCTATAGTTTTGAGTTAACACAAAAGACAAAAGGAAATGATGTAAGATAAAACCTCATGTATTAGATGTTGTAATTTTCCACAATGTTGGATTGAGAAAGAAGAGGACTCAATGGATGAATGTAGATCTCCATCCTTGATTGAAAAATAATTTGATTGGCCTCTCATGGAGAAGGAAGATAGATCTATGGAAATAAATTCCTTAAATGCGTGATCGAAATAAAGAATTGAATGCTTAAGAATTCTTGATGACTTCTTTGCACTTGAATACTTGATGGGCTTCAATTCTTGATAATGGGCGCCTTAAAATGGATTCTGTCTTGCACTTGGATCTCTTGAATGCAAAATGAATGAAAGATCACATGTATGTTTATGTAAATTTTTGGAAGTGTGGCTATTTGAGGTGTTGACATTAATTTTTTTTCATTGATGTCAGCCTATGTTTTAGTTGGTTTCATCAGACATACTAGTCATGACAAGAACTTGTAGGTCTAACAGAGTGGTACAAACATTGTATGACATTATAGGATATGTGAGATTACATTTGTGATGAAGGATATGTTTAGATCTTATGTCTAAATTTTTAGATCATTATCTGTTCTTTTACATGAGTTATGACTATTTTAGTGAAGAATGGTCACGATGCAATAACAAAATATTATGACAGAGACAGTTTCTCATTTGTTAGGATAACTTGGATACGAGCATGAATTGTGATATTTGAGGTTGAGGCTTGACATAATACACATGGAAGAGCATTCTATGAGATTATTGTGTCATCGGGATCTAGGTGACATCAGATAAAGAGTTTGATCTTATGAAGACCTATTTGGGGTCGACTAGAGGAGATAACATGTTCAAAAGGTTTGTTGCATGGATTGTAGATCTTGGCACAAATTTGATGATTTGTATTTTTTTTATACTTGTTTAAGATACCATGTGTATCTTAGCAAGGCTATATGTATTTATTTTTGTATTGGGGAAGTCCTAACAATCTAGCCTAATTATTTTTTGTAACTTGTATAAAGGAAATTCATTCCTTAAAGTTTAAAATATGGTTATGTGGGTTGAAAACTTCTCATTGGTAAGTTTTTTGGATGTAGGAAAGAGGTAATTCATTGAGCACTTCATTGGAACTATTTGGGAAAATCTAGTTATTGTAAGTTAGTTCATTACTATTATTGTATACTCTTATACATTTATTTGGACAATGAAACCATAAGGAGGATTTAACCTTCACTTTGAGCAGTATTGTCAGAAAGTGAGCATATCCTTGTAATCAAATCCTAACATGGTTGGAAAGACTCATAAGAGGCTCTTTCCTTTAAGACAGACTTGTACTAAATGTAATAAATAACTCCAAACAGGGCTAGGTCTCCTAACAAGGACACAATATTTTAGTGCATCATTAGTGGGTTCCATCCCCACTAGGGTTTTTCCCTTAATAAGTTTTCCCTTGAGAAAAAATCTTTGTGTTATGGCATTTTAATTTTTGATGCTCTTATGGCTGCATTACTATTTCAATTTGTTTAAAGTAATCATGTTATAAAGGAATTTGAATTTAAGTCTAAGTTTTGGCACACAATCGATTCAAACGCCCCTGTCATTTGTGTTCGTGCATTTTTATTTCTAACAATTGGTATCAGATCTTCTAGTCCTTAGATAGAAATCATAACCACTTTAGGAGATCCTAAGATGGCTTACTATAGGAATGAGAGCCCTAAGTTTTGTGCTGAAATTTTTGACAGCTGGAAGAGCAAGATGAGGAGTCATCTGATCTACATGGTAATTGACTACTATATTATTATCAAAAGGGATGAAGAACTCAAGGAGGAATCTAAGATAGATAATTTTATTGAATACAAGAATAAATTATTTCATTTCAACATGGTTGTGAGGGAAGCGTTGACGAGTTCACTTTTAGAAGAAGAATTCACAGTGGTTAAGGAACTTGATTCAGCACATAAGATCTTGACAAGGTTAGAATATTTATATGAAGGAGATCAATACACTAAAAGGGAGAAATTGCAGAATTGGAAAGAAAAGATGGAAAACCTAAGAATGTGAGATAATGAGAATTTTAGAGAATATATATAGAGGAAAAATGAGGTTGTTACAGGAATTAGAAATTCTGAAGGCACATACACTGAGAAAGAAGTGATCACATATATTTTGAGATTTTTGACACCAGTTTAAAAGAAAAAAGTTTTTGAAATTGAGGAGGTCATTCCCATCACTACAAACTTCAATGGAGAGATGTTGATTGCTAAATTAACCACCTTTGACACCGTAGAGCTACATGATGCATTACCTATAATAGAAAGTGCATTTAAGTCTATTGTTCACAATGAAGAGAGGAATTTATGTAAATTTCTTGAAGCGTCCATGATGAATAATTCTTGATAAACTCTTGATATTGTTGACTTAATTCTTACATCTATATAATCATTCTAGATTTTCCTCTTCATGTAGTTTGTACTTGGATTCCTCAATTGCATATATTCCAAATGAGGAAATCTAATCTTTTTATATGTGAGTTTAGATATTTGAATAATTAGAAGACTAATTTATAGTGTAACATCCCAATTTTGAGACCTAGACGTATAATATTAAATCCAATAGCCAAAAATCATTGAACTATGTTTCTAAGCCACATTGTCCTACCAAAATTAGTTTGGGTTTTAAGAGAAGTGATATAATAAGGCCCTAATCTTATATCTAGAATTAATATTAGTATTTGATTAAATATAAGTGGAGATTCAAGATCTTTAAGGTTTGAAATGGGACGGAATAAAGGTCATAGTACAAAAGGGATACAAGAGGAGCATGGAGAGACTTAAAATAGAATAGGACTCATGTTCATGCAAATTAAGTATTAATTTAATGATAAATATGGTGTCCAAAATTATTGGAGGAATGAAAAGTTATAATGAGTGCTAGCAGTGTGAAACCAGACTCACTAATTGTTTAGGGGTGAAATGGATACTAATGAATCTAATAATACAAAATATGTGAGATGGGCTCATTAATTAACCATTCCAACACTAACACTCAAAATACAAGAGAAAGGGGGGCTTCTAAACATAAATCTCAATATAACCTAGGTTAGATTAGCGAAGCCCAAGAAGAAGAAGGGTGGCCCCACAATAGTGTGTCCCACTTTTTGGCCAACTTTGACACATAGATTAACATTATGAGAAAAAACTTCATGTTCGAACCCTTGTTGCCACAAAACTATTATGAATTTGAAGATGACGTAAACTAGAGTCTTTTATAATTTTATTACTAGTTTCTAAATATATATTTAAAAAAAAAAATTAAAATTCATTTGAATTCATTTTTCCTTCTCCTTCGAAAAGTGGTTTGTGTGAAAAAACTATGTTTTTAAGGAGTTACTATCACTTGGATCAACATAATTTTTTATAAAAAATTATGATAACAATGTAATTCTTTCAAGATTATATTTGTAACTTTAATATCTAAAGGATGCAATTGGTTTCATTCATTTTGGGTCAATATTTCATAGTTTATTAAGTTCTAAAGTGATAGTTTCTATAATTTAGACATAAGGTCACTTGGATCCCTCTAACTTGATATGTGTATATCAAAATTCAATTTTTCTTTTTTTATAGAAAAGTAACACAAATAATCTTTTCCTACATATTTTTTATAAACTTTTTTTGTAATTTACTATTTTCCTGAAGTCTTGAAGAGATAGGTTGTTGAATGACCAAACAACCTATGTTTAGTCAATGTAATATTTAAAAGTGATAATGAACTCGATATGTATTAAAATTATATTCATTAGAAAGCTTGTTCCGAATAGAATCATACTACATAGATAGGTTTTTTAAATGGATTCATTTGATCTCCCAAAACATAATGTTGAAGTGATTTTTGTCAACATTTTAATAGGTGTGAAGGAGACTCCATTGTAGGTATGAATGAGGAGTATAGATGTTATATCAATGTTTTTTTAATCTAAGAGGATTTGAGCTAACCATTTGTAATTAATTCCTTCAAATGGGACCTCTCAAGGCTTAAATCATCATATTTTATTAAAAATGTGTTATTTCAGCAAAAATCAGCATGTCTTAAAAAGTGTGACCCACTATTGTGAGGTCACCCTGAATGGATACCAATGCTAAACTCAAATTATATTAAGGAAATATGCAATAAATTACTCTTTCATGCAATGTACGATTTGATTAAATATATGTGAATGCAAATGTGAAATTGAACCAATTGTTTTAATGAGAAAAGTAGGATAGATCTAGGTGCTAAATGTGAGTAATCTGCCCAATTAAGATATGAAAATAGGTCTACACTAACAAGTGAAATGAATGATAGATTATTCACCTTGAAATGTGTAGAGAAATATGTGTTTTTGCTTTGAAAACTATAGATTTGAACCTATGATAGATCTTCTGACTATTGATTTATGATCACAAATGGAAACCTAGAAAAATTTTATTTTTCTAAGACCTATAAGAATACGTTGACCTGGTGCAACATGTTTTAGAAACTTTTTCACAAAATCATTGTGTTCCTGAGACACTATAGAAAAGTCAACCTAACTTCTTCAAAAGTTTATTGGCAAGTAGTTTCCAGATCTGTGGTTGTAATTCTGATATCTTGCTCCTGCACACATAAAAGATTGTTCTTGGGCTTGGGTAGATGGGGGATTGCCTTGGTCAAGCCCTAGATTGAGGAATCAACCTTGAAATTGAGATGTAAATATAATTATAAAGGAAATGCTAACATGTAGTAGGATTGAATTTATCAAATAAAAGATATAATTACCTTTTTAGATGCAATTAAATTTGATGTGTGATCAAGTATGCGAATGTAATAGTCTTGACTCAAATAAACCAAAAGAAAATAAAAGAAGTCAAAACCTCATGTATAGGAATGTATGTGATATTTCATGATGAAGGATAGAAGAAATTGAATGATTTTAAATGATGAATCTCCTCTTTAGAAGCCAAACTCTACTACCACCACTACACCATTTGGGGTCAAATTTTGATGCCGATTTGTGAAGCCACTACAATTTATGTTTTTTTTTGCAAGTGCCCCCGACGGTGTCATAATAGAGATGATGTTGTCATAATTGCGACACCCATGTGTTTATAAACAAAAAAAAGAAAAATAAAGTGTCATTTGTAATTTGTGAATTTGAAAAGCTATCGTGAAGACAACACTGCACTTTTGCGTGGCACAAAGAGGGCATTCAAGTTTGGCATGCGCGAAGAGGCTAGCACCATGTGGGAAGAGGGAACGAGCACTTGACATAGGCATTCAAGCTTTGTCCTCTCATTAAATAAATTTCAATGGCATTGTTTACATCTTAGCATTGTTAATAGTGGCATTTTTTACATCTTAGTATTTGGAATGCTCGATGACCCATGAGCTTTGAGAGCTAGGGCATCATTTTTATTACCTTCAAGGCATTGTGTGAAGTGTTTGATCTCTCTTTATTTGTTTTTCTATTGATATTCACTATGTGGTACTCCCTATTTATGATCATTTCATGAGGAAATATCTTGATGGACCATGAGCTACAAGTTAGGGCATGATACATTGTTCATGAGCTCTGTTGGTTGTGGATTATTCCCTTTGATCTTCAACTTACAGAATTACACTTTGATGGATAATTCAAATAAAACTCTGACTCTATCACCACTCCAAAGTCCACAAGGAAGAGGGCCAACTGACAAGGATCAAAATATCCTTCTACACTTTGAGCTTCAGTGCTCAGGCGGGTGTACCCTTGACTCACTTCTCTAAAAGAGTCTAAAAAAATATTCCACTATATCTCATATAAGATTGTTAAAGATTTATCAAATAATGTTTGTGTTTGTAGTTGTTAACCATGCATACCTCAAGAGGAAGGACCAGTGCCTTATCCTAGGGCTCAGAGTCACCTAACTGTATGCCTCAACTCAATACCTCAAATCAAACACAATGGAATCTGAGGTAAGTAATTTGCCTATTACCCCTTTCCCTCAAGCACAAGGACATCAAATTCTACACCTGACTGCAAACTCACTGAATTCACCTAGAAGACTTTAATCCTAACTTTGTTAGGAACTCAAAGATAAATTCAAAATACTCTTTTTTTACCATATGTTATCACACTTTGTGAAACTAACATATATGAGCTCAGAGACAAGCAAGAAGACATACACAAGATACAAGATTGGGATTCAAAATGTTCTCATTAACATAATCAGGATCAACATACAATCAAAATGATACCAAGATCAGAAAATTCACAAAATCAGACTTCTATCAGTATATTACAGTGAAAAACCATGGACCAAAAGAAACAATCTTTTTGGAACCCTTGCAAAATCCAAAATTATCTAACTTATACCCGCTAGTCATCTTGAAAATATGCAACAAGCTACGAATGACTAGGGTTAGGGTTTCAACCACCCAACCCGCTGGAAATGGTCTAAAAAGTTATTACAGGGGTAGGAAACACAGTCAATCAAGAAAGAGGAAATTCTTGAACTGATCCACAATCATGAAATTCTTCTCTACAAGTACAAGGGATCACAAAATTGTGCTCAAAAGGACACCCTGCAACAAGCCTTGATCACACAAGTGAAATGGTACAAGCTCTGCAAACAATCCAATAGCACCCTGGACCACACTGCAAATGAAAAACTAGTCATATCTCATCGAACAAGGTCATTTCTGCAATGAATTCCATAAATTTGTTACTTTCTGGTCGCTAGAATTTCTTAGAAAAAATTGAATTTGAACCACAATGGCTAAATCCTTGGCGCCTCCAGAGAATGATGACCCACATTCAAAACTTATCATCCCGCTAGCTTAGACCAACCGGAGACCGCCACAACACCACCTACCACTAAGCCCACCAAACAGCCACAAGTGGGCCCCAGCACACGTGGCATCCTGTCGCATGATTGCATAGCTCGAAAATGGGCTACGCGAACATGTGACAGCCTGTGAACCCTAACCGGCACCACATGGAGTTGACAAAAAGTGTTAGTCGCATGATCGCATAGCTTGGAAATGGGCTATGTGAACATGCAACTAACCACCAACAAACCACTGCCTCTACCTGCCATTAAGTTGTGGTCCCACCAAGCAAATCCACCTCAGCACCGCGGACATGTGTCACCTGGTCGCATGATCACATAGCCAAAAACTGGGCTATGTGATCATGTGACAACCAACCCAAAGCTGCCACATCATCACCTCAGACCAACCAAATAGCAACCACCAATGACCAATAAGAAACCTCCAACTGTAAGCACACGTGTCACACCGGACCCACTGAGCACAACAGGCAACCTGGCAAAATGGAATTTGACGGATGGCGCATGATCTCAAAGGCTTGGAATATTTCTTGAGATCATACACCGACCATTAGATTAAAAGCTTTCAATGTGGGCCCTCTGACATAAACTAACTCATCAACACGTAGATGACTGAAAACCCACCAACTCAGAACAACATGGCACATAAGAACTACTGGCAAACAGGACCCACCGATGAACTGCCACCTGACAAAAAGTAACATCAATGGCTGGCATAAGATCTTATGGCTCTGAAAAATCCAATGCAAACTTAAAGCAACCATCAATCCTCTGACATTGTTACGTCCCACTGAGCGTTCAAAAATTTAGGTCCCACTGACACATGCACAATCACTAACCCATGGACCAATCACAAAATGTTGACAAGGCATATGGCAGGTGGACCCACTGATAACTCCGCAAGATAAAGCTGAGAACCTTAGGAAAAATATTAAAATCGTAGGGCCCGATTGCGGACTTAGGAAAAATAAAGGGACCCTCTGGAGAGAAAGACTAACTGCGAACCAGGGTGATGTGCAAACTTAAAAGGTACATGTAGAAGAGGCGTTTAAGTAACCCACGAAAAAGGTAATGTGCAAAAAGAATAAAGCTAGGGCACATTTGAATTTTGAAACCTAATGGATAGATTCTGAACATTTTGCCTAAGGTTTAACCAGGGAGCAGAAAAATCATTGCAGAGAGCAGGGGAAAAGACCAGGAGCCATGAAATTTTTTGCACATGCTAACAAGCTCATTGTTTAATACTAGCATTGTTTACATATTTTCATTTGAAATGCTTGATGACCTACAAGATTTGAGAGCTAGGGCATCATTTCTATTACCTTCAAGGCATTGTGTGAAGTGTTTGATCTCTCCTTATTTTTTTTGGTGTTGATATTTAGTATGTGGTACTCCCCGTTTATGATCATTTCATGAAGAAATGTCTTGATAGCTCCTAGGCTGCAAGATAGGACATCATACATTATTCATGAGCTCACTGTTTAATACTGACATTTTTCATGAGCTCACTGTTTAATATTTGGCTAGACCATGTAAATGGTACTAGGCCAACCCAATCAGCCCAACAAAATGTGTCATGTTTATTTTTGTCAAATACACTCATTCACCATTTTGTTCTTGTTCTTCACACAAATATTGCATCAAAAGTAATTGTAAGAAATGATTCAAAGAAAAAAGAAACAACTACAATAGATCAGACCCCAAAAGAATACAATCAACTACAATAGCTCAAAGTCTCAATAATATAAATAGTGTATAAAAAAATATATGGTGCACAACAATAGCAAGCATGCAATGACAACATTAACATTGCATGATGCCCGAGCTCAAATTTAAAATAGTAAGTGTATTAATCTATGATCTAATAGCAACAGCCTCATTGATCATTACCTTTCACTCTATCATGCCCCTGACAGTTCCAGGCTTTACTTTTCTATGTTATGTTATGTTATGTTAGATTTCTTTGAGTTCTTGGATTAAATATGTTATCTCTGTAATTCTGTCAGACACTCAGGGAATTATGTCCATTTTTGTCGCTTTATGAGTCCTATTCTGATGACAGAATTGGCTTAGACTGAATTTTGAACATTGGTTTGATTATGAAATAAGGACAAACTATACGGTTAGTTAATTGTTTGATTATTGATTCATTGTTTTGGAATCCTTAATAATATGTTAGATGTAATTAGAAATGGTTATGTTATTATGGTTAATTGTATCTTATGATTATAGACAGTATATAGAGAATTATTATTATTTAATGTTAATCTAATTCTGTATTCAAAGTAAATGAATTTGAATATATGTATTTTTATACATAAAATGATGAGTGAATGTTTTAGTAAGTATGTGGTATTTCATTTAATAAAATTATATGAATTATCTAAGTTGGTATATCCTATGTTGTTTGTTAGTAGGAGGTTAGTGTGATGAAGTGTTAGTTATTTGACAATGGAATGCGCTGCTATCTTAGATGGTTAAGTTAGTAAAATGACTAATGTTATTAGTATAGATATGTATTAACCTATCCCTAAGTCTTCATATTATTAACTGGCTTGAAGACATGACTTACGGCAAGGTTTTAATGCACTTGCATTGCTTTGAGGTGTTAGTGGGGTTTAAGCTATTTTTCGGGTTGTGGAATTGTACTATGTTGGACATTTGGCAGGAAGTGGGTTGTGTTCACTGCAAGGGATAAGTTTGCATTGAATGAACTTATCGATGGAAATTCATTGTTGTGTTTGAAGTCTGCCATTTGCTCTGGTTAAGGAGTTGCAGTTTGTATATGACTCCATTTTTTTTACCATGTTATACTGCGGCATTTTGGGTAAACAGTTGGTTATGGACCTGTGTTACTATTGTATCCTTTATGATAAGTGGCTTGGAATGAAAGGGGTTTTCATGGCAAAGATAAACCCTTCTGTTCATGGTCATTTAGGAAGTTGGGAGTTTCATACTGTTATCTCTACATTTTGGGCTCTCTTGTACAACATTTTAGTAATCTGTGATAAGGGATCTTCGTGGTTGAGTTTGGGATTCGTTTGTGAAGCTCACCAGGCAGGGGCTAGCTCTAGCATTCTGGTTCTGGATATCTTCTCCATACGAATACCAGGCAGGGGCATCTCTTACCTTATCCTCTGTTTCCATTTAATGATTCTGCAAATGTATTAAGGGAATGTTGATTACCACTGGTTACTAGTTGATGTATGTGACATTTTTGTGTTTGAATACTTTTTAAGTTCGGTCATGAATCAGTCTTTTCTTTCTTGGATAGATTAGAAAGTTATCTAGATACTAAATGTTGTGTTTAGTGGGGAAATTTGGAAACAAATGACTGTTTGGTAAGTGTTTTGGTTTTAGTGTGGTATTTAATACATATCTTTAATATGCTGCGTTTGAGCATAATGTAATAAGGGAGTTAGTCGGGTTTGAAAATCGACATAATAATACAATATGGAACTAGCATGAATTTTTGTGTTAAAAAAACTTCTGTAATGGTCTTCTGGCACTATTCCTATTGTTAGGAACTCTATAGCAACATAATGTATTCAATGTGAAAAGTCTAGGTTATAAGATGATATCGGGTTTCTTTGTCATTGTTATAAACCGAAGGTGATATCGATGTTTTATTTTAAGCTTAATTGTGAAAAAGGGAATTAGTGGTATTTCATAGTGTTTTAGATACCTGTCCTATTTTGTGTTAACACTTGCAACATAAGTATGGATTAAAGTATTTCTTTTGGGTGAACTCCTTTAGTTTTCTGGTGTCGATGTTTGGTTAAAAGGATGTTTGTCATTGTATGTATCAGTCAATAGAGGAATGTGGATGTCTTGGTTATGTCAAACTTGATTGCGAGCCTTATCATCTTTAGTAATTAACACCAGTGTGTATTACAACTGTTACGACATTAGGAAAGTGTTAAGGGATTTATAGGAAAGTCAATTACTATCTTGTTCAGATAGTAAGGAAAAGAAAAGAAACACTTTGGTAATTTGTTTAAGAGGTAGAAGTCAGTTATTATTCTGTCATTATTTTATGTATTCGGCTGATTAGTAGTATAATAAGGTAGTTGTTTTCTGTGACAGAACTGTGAAGATTAGTATGGTTTTTCTATTGCATATTCATGGACTTAAACTATTAATTACAAGTTTATGCAATTAGATATATAAATATATATAACTGCTAGGATATGTATATGTATACACAAGCCATGGTGTATACATGTACATACACCAACATGTATATAATAGATGATATGATTGTCATTCTGAACTATTAATTACAAGCTTATATAATTATATAAACATATATATATATACCTGCTGGGATATGTATATGTATACAGAAGCCGTGGTGTATACATGTACATACGCCAACATGTATATAAATGGTATAAACTTGTAATTAATAGAGCAGGGTGTATGGCCAATTAGTTTAATAATTCGGTCATGACAAACTAGTATGTTTGTTAAAATTAATGGGTGTTGAGTTGATTCAGTTGATGTATGATTATGTTAGTTCTTTTCTATTGATTGGGAAACATGAATTTGATATGGACATTTTAATGTAGGGTTTCAGATTTAATGTTAAGTTAATGTGGAGATGATTTTGATTGGATTTGTGATGGAGAAAGAGTAGTGATCTTTTCATCTTTCGAGAAAGATCATGTTTATGAATGTATGTTAAGAAATATGGTAATATGGTTTTATAATGGATTTTTGTTTTCTGTTTCAATTTTGTAAATTGATGTATTAGAAACAGAATGTTAGTGAAATTGTGTTATGTAGTTCATTTCATTGCTTTCATTGATTGCTAGATCAAGTACTTTTAAGATAATGCAAGTATGATCCTTAGATTGGGGGCTGACACTAATCTAGTACCTTGTGATGATAGAATTTTTGTCAGTTGTGACTGACACTAGTCTATATCCTTATGGGAAAGAATTTTTGTCAATTGTTTAATTAAGTGATAATTATAAAATTCAAGGGTCATGGGTTTCAATTAACAAAGATAAAACATTATGGTTTCATTAGACATAATGGATTTCTACGAGGTTCCTTACAGATACATAGCGTAGGTCCTTATGTGGACACCCATGAACTATTGGATCATTACTTTGTCATTTTCTTTACGAGGTTATTTCTGTTAGAAAGAAATTTAGTGCTTGATGATTTTGGTGTAAAATGGAATTATGTTATTTAGTTCTCAATTATACTGACTTTTATGATTGCAAATATTTGGAGATGATTCATTTTCTTTATCATTGTGACTGAGCCCTGTTTTCTGTTTGTGTTTATGTTCATTTTGATTTTCAAGTTTTAGATGGATAAATCAATGAATATGGGACAGTGGATAGCAGTTGTTAAGTTTTATGGGAAACAAATCATTTCATGGTTATTAGTTATCAGATCTATTAGTAGAATGTAATGGATTTGGAAAGAAGGAAATTTGTGTTTGAGACTTAATCTTTGAATAAAGAGTATTATTATTACTCTGATGTAAATCAATTGTAAACTATAAAGCTCTTAAAAGTGGTTGCTATGATTATATGTAATAGTTTGTACTTTTAAGAAAAAAAAATTATTACTGTGGTTTTATGTGATTTTATTTATGGTTGTTTCATCTTTAGTTTCATCTTTTATCTTTAAGTATAGATAGGGGTGTTACAGTTGGTGTCAGAGCCAGGTTTAAACACTCAAGGCTTGAGGGTTTTTAAAAGGGTTTTATCATTATGCTTCCGTTAGTGATTTTATTAAACTTTTCTATAGGATTTCAAGCATGCCTCCTGTTACACAAGGAGCACAAAGGTGTGGTGACCCAGTTGATGCTAATTTAGGCAAAGGTAGGGTTGGATGATGCGGTCGTGGTCATGGCTGAGGTAGAGGATGAGGTCACCAAGGAATACATGGTGATGAACAAGTTGATCCTTTAATAGCAATGGATCAGGAAGATTGAGAGGTACCTCAGGTTGAAGTTCTCCAATGGATTCTTGATAGGTTGGATAACATTGAAGCTAGGAACAATGTTCGAGATGGTGTAGCAAATGCTCATATTATACGAGTCCCAGTAGTAGAAGATCCTATTATCAGGACTCAGTTAAAAGACCTTTCTAAGCTCAAAGGACCATATTTCAATGGAACAAAGGGTGGTGCTGAAGCTGAAGCATGGCTCTTGAACATTGAAAGGTGTTTTATTCTCCATGATTATCATGGTAATGTGAAGGTTCGTTGGACCATAATGTAGCTGAGATCCTTTGCTTCCATATGGTGGAATATGGAACTAGAACAACTTGGAAATCTTATCTCTCAGGTTACATGCGATCTTTTCATAGAAAAGATTCTATGAGAGATTCATGTCCGATTATTGGCAGCAAACTAGATCTGAAGAATTCTTCAGCATTTCTCAAGGCAACTCAACAGTGGAAATGTATGAGAGGAGGTTTTTCCAACTGAAGAAATATTCTGGTTGGTTAGAGAATGATAAGCCTTTGGTACAACACTTCATTAGGGGTTTTAATCCTAAAATTGGAGAAGAAGTGAGAACTTTCAAACCTAAGATAGTGAAAGAAGCTGCTGATCAAGCCAAGCTCACTGAATTAAAATCAGGATTTTCAGCCAAAGGATCTGTGAATCCACCAGCTCAAAGTAGTGGGAAGAATCAGAAACCTTATCAAGATAATTTCAAGGCATTTTCCAGTGGATCAAGTGGTAAATTTCAAAAGAGGAAGTTTGAAAAGTTTTCCAAATCAAACAAGAGTTTCAAGGTTCCTGAGAAACCTAAGTCCTTTAAACCAACTCAGAGTGTACAACAGAGTTATGCATCATCTCCAGTGAACTCATCACAGGATAAAAGTACCAAGAGAGGAGCAGAGTGTTGGTAATGTGGGCAATTGGGGCATTTGCAATGGAATTGTCCCCTTCGAGGCAATAGTCAGGTCAGGTCTAAAGCCACAGGTTCAGAGGCTACTGTTGGTGATTCTAGAAGGAATCATCGCGTCTTTTCTACTGTGGATTTGAAACAAGAAGATCATCAGAACACTGTGATTGAAGCTAGAGGTAATTACCAAGGTAAGAAGATCTCTATTTTATTTGACTCTGGTGCTACTGGCTCTTTTATTTCTTCCAATTTGGTTAAGCAATGTGGAATTCCTGTGAGTAAAGCTGAATTGGCATGGCAAGTCAAGTTAGCATCAGGGACAAAGGTTGAATCAGGGTTTATAGCTGAAAATTGTAAAGTCCAATTTAAGGCTTTTACTACTACAGTTAACCTTAGGGTTATTCCTTTAGGTTCTTATGACATTATTCTGGGTATGGATTGGTTAGAGAAATACCAAGCTGTCATCGATTGTAGAGAGAAGACTGTTAGGTGTATCGATGATAATGGTAACATCAAGATTATTACAGGTGTTAAGAGGCCTATGTCAGTCAGAACTATTTCTGCTAAGCAACTACAAAGATGTTTTCAAAAGGGATGCAAATTGTTTTCTATTTCTATCAATGATTTTGATGAACCAGTTGCTTGGAACACCAGCTTAGATCATCCAATTTTGAAGGAATTCTCAGATGTATTTATTACTAAGAGTCCGGGAATCCTACCTAAAAGAGAAATTGATTTTAGGATTGATCTTTTGCTGGGAACCGAACTAATTTCCAAGACTCCTTACCATATGACCACTCAAGAATTAGTGGAACTCAAGGTTCAACTTGAAGAACTCCTTGAGAAGGAACTTATTAGACCTAGTGTTTCACCTTAGGGAGCACCTATTATCTTCGTCAAGAAAAAGGATGGATCTTTGAGGCTTTGTATCGACTATAGACAACTGAACAAAGCTACCATCAAAAATAGATATCCTTTTCCTTGCATCGATGATTTGTTTGATCAAGTGAAGGGTACCAAAGTGTTTTCCAAGATTGATCTCAAATCTGGATACCATCAGTTAAGGATTCAAGAAGCTGACATTCATAAAACAACTTTTCGCACAAGGTATGGGCATTATGAATTCATGGTAGTGCCATTTGGTTTGACTAATGCAACATGAGTATTCATGAGTTTGATGCAGGGAGTATTCAGGACTTTCTTAGACAAGTTTGTGGTAGTGTTCCTTGATGACATTTTGGTATATTCTAACTCCTTGGAGGAGCATGAGCAACATTTGAGGCAAGTCTTTGAATGTCTCCGTAGGAACAAGCTATATGCCAACCCTAAAAAATGTGAATTTTTCAAAACTGAAATAAGTTATTTGGGTCACATTATTACAGGAGATGGAATAGCTGTTGATTCTGCTAAGATCAAGGCAATTGTAGAGTGGCCAACTCCTACCAATGTATCTGAAGTATGAAGTTTTATGGGTCTGGCTAGCTACTACAGAAGATTTGTGGCTAATTTTTCAAAGATAGCCCATTCCATTACTTCTCTCCAGAGAAAGGGTAAGAAATTCATCTGGTTAGATAAATGTGAAGAAGCATTCCAACATCTAAAGGAACGTTTGACTAGTGCACCAATTTTAGTGGTACCTGATCCTTCTAAGGAATTTGTTGTGTGCACCGATGCCTCATTGGATGGTTTAGGGGTTGTCTTGATGCAGGATGGTAGGGTCATTGCTTATGAATCCAAGAAACTAAAGGATCATGAAATTAATTATCCTACTCATGATTTGGAACTCGCAGCAGTGATCCATGCTTTGACCAAATGGTGGCATTTTCTTCTTGGTCAACATTTTGAGCTTCATACCGATCATAGAAGTCTACAATATTTGTTCACGCAACCCAATCTTAATGCACATCAGCGCATATGGATGGAGTTTTTGTGTGAGTATGACTTCGAAATGAAGTATATTCAGGGTAAAGAGAACAAAGTAGCAGATGCTCTTAGTAGAAGGTGTCATGAACTCTCTTCTTTGACCCTCACAATTGATTTGAAAGAGAGAATACTTCTAAATTTGGCTACTGATCCTTGGTATTTAGATGTCAAAGTAGTGATTGATAGTGGCAGTGTATTAGAAGGTAGATTTGAGGGTTATTCTATCAACACTGAAAGATTAATGACTTACCGAGGTAGTATATATGTGCCAGAAGTCGGGGATCTTCGGAACCTAGTTATGACTGAAGCACATAAGGCACCTTATTTAGCACATCCTAGTGTGAAGAAGATGCATGCTGATCTTAGGCAGCATCACTACGGGCCGGGTATGAAGAGGGATATTGCTGATTTTGTGGCTAGATGCTTGGAGTGTCAGAGAGTTAAAGCTAAGCATCAACATCCAGCTGGTTTACTTCAATCTCACAGCATGCCTGAATGGAAATGGGATACCATATCCATAGATTTCATAGTGGGGTTACCATTTTCAGCTAGGCGACATGATGCCATTATGGTTGTTGTTGACCGGTTAACCAAGGTTGCCCATTTTATTCCTATAAGATCCACTTATAATGCTGCATCTGTGGTACATATTTATATGGAACAGGTTGTTAAGCTGCATGGGATTCCTAAGAAGATCATATCTAATAGGGATTCAGTTTTTACTTCATCTCTGTGGAGGTCTTTGCAGTGTGAATTAGGTACTCAGCTGAACTTTAGTTCAGCATATCATCCCAAAACTGACGGATAGACTGAGTGTGTCAATCAGATTTTGGAAGACATGCTTAGAATGTATGTGATGGACAGGCAAAATAGATGGGAAGAGTACTTGCATTTGGTTGAATTTGCTTACAACAATGGTTATCATAGTTCTATAGGTATGGCTCCTTTCCAGGCTTTGTATGGAAGACCTTGTAGAACACCTTTAAGCTGGGACAATCTTGAAGACAGAATTCTTCTAGGTCCTGAGATGCTTCAGGATTTAGAACAGTAGGTTAAGTGCATCAGAGAACACCTGTCTATAGCTCAGGACAGGCAAAAAAAGTATGCAAACCTGCATAGGATTGAACGTCAATTTGAAGTTGGGAATAAGGTATTTCTTTGGGTTAGACCCCGAAAAAGTCCTATTAAGTATGGTAAAGGGTCAAAATTGTCTCCAAGGTTTGTGGGACCATTTGAGATCCTAGAATGAGTGGGTCCAGTTGCCTACAGATGTGCTTTGCCTCCCAGTCTTTCATGAATTCATGATGTATTTCACATTTCTATCTTAAGGAAATATATACCTGACATTGCACACATGTTAAATTGGAAAAATTTATAGGTGGTAGATGGTCAATTGATGCTAAAACCAGTGTAGATCATCTAGCAAAGAGAGCTAAATCTTAGAGGACACAAGGTGGAGCAGGTAAAGGTGTTATGGGATCTTGATGATGTAGCTTCTGCAACTTGGGAGGATACAGGGGCTATGAGAGCTGCACATCCTCATTTGTTTACAGGCTTTCAGGACTAAGCCTAGACTAGTGGGGAAGGGTGTCATGCCCCTGACAGTTCCAGGCTTTACTTTTCTATGTTATGTTATGTTATGTTATGTTAGATTTCTTTGAGTTCGAACTCTGACTGCATTCTTTTGAACTTTGTTTTATGGATTAAATATGTTATCTCTGTAATTCTGTCAGACACTCAGGGAATTATGTCCATTTTTGTCACTTTATGAGTCCTATTTTGATGACAGAATTGGCTTAGACTGAATTTTGAACATTGGTTTGATTATGAAATAAGGACAAACTATACGATTAGTTAATTGTCCGATTATTGATTCATTGTTTTGGAATCCTTAATAATATGTTAGACGTAATTAGAAATGGTTATGTTATTATGGTTAATTGTATCTTATGATTATAGACAGTATATAGAGAATTATTGTTATTTAATGTTAATCTAATTCTGTATTCAAAGTAAATGAATTTGAATATATGTATTTTTATACATAAAATGATGAGTGAATGTTTTAGTAAGTATGTGGTATTTCATTTACTAAAATTATATGAATTATCTAAGTTGGTATATCCTATGTTGTTTGTTAGTAGGAGGTTATTGTGATGAACTGTTAGTTATTTGACATTGGAATGCGCTACTATCTTAGATGGTTAAGTTAGTAAAATGACTAATGTTATTAGTATAGATATGTATTAACCTATCCCTAAGTCTTCATATTATTAACTGGCTCAAAGACATGACTTACGACAGGGTTTTAATGCACTTGCATTGCTTTAAGGTGTTACTGCGGTTTAAGCTATTTTTCGGGTTGTGGAATTGTACTATGTTGGACATTTGGCAGGAAGTGGGTTGTGTTCACTGCAAGGGATAAGTTTGCATTGAATCAACTTATCGATGGAAATTCATTGTTGTGTTTGAAGTCCGCCATTTTCTCTGGTTAAGGAGTTGCAGTTTGTATATGACTCCATTTTTTTTACCATGTTATGCTGCGGCATTTTGGGTAAACAGTTGGTTATGGACCCGTGTTATTGTTGTATCCTTCATGATAAGTGGCTTGGAATGAAAGGGGTTTTCATGGCAAAGATAAACCCTTCTGTTCATGGTCATTTAGGAAGTTGGGAGTTTCATACTTTTATCTCTGCATTTTGGGCTCTCTTGCATGACATTTTGGTAATCTGTGATAAGGGATCTTCATGGTTGAGTTTGGGATTCATTTGTGAAGCTCACCAGGCAGGGGCTAGCTCTAGCATTCTGGTTCTGGATATCTTCTCCATACGAATACCAGGCATGGGCATCTCTTACCTTATCCTCTATTTCCATTTAATGATTCTACAAATGTATTAAGGGAATGTTGATTACCACTGGTTACTAGTTGATGTATGTGAGGTTTTTCTATTTGAATACTTTGTAAGTTCATTCATGAATTAGTCTTTTCTTTCTTGGATAGATTAGAATGTTATCTAGATACTAAATGTTGTGTTTAGTGGGGAAATTTGGAAACAAATGACTGTTTAGGAAGTGTCTTGGTTTTAGTGTGGTATTTAATACATGTCTTTAATATGCTGTGTTCGAGCATAATGTAATAAGGGAGTTAGTCGGGTTCAAAATTTGACAAAATAATACAATATGGAACCAACATGAATTTTTATGTTAAAAAAACTTTTGTAATGGTCTTGTCGCACTGTTCCTATTGTTAGGAACTCTGTAGCAACATAATGTATTCAATATGAAAAGTCTGGGTTATAAGATGATATCGGGTTTCTTTGTCATTGTTATAAACCGAAGTTGATATCGATGTTTTCGTTTAAGCTTAATTGTGAAAAAGGGAATTAGTGGTATTTCATAGTGTTTTAGATGCCTGTCGTATTTTGTGTTAACACTTGCAACATAAGTATGGATTAAAGTATTTCTTTTGGGCGAACTCCTTTAGTTTTCTGGTGTCAATGTTTGGTTAAAAGGATGTTTGTCACTATATGTATCAGTCAATAGAGGAATGTGGATGTCTTGGTTATGTCAAACTTGATTGCGAGCCTTATCATCTTTAGTAATTAACACCAGTGTGTATTATAGTTGTTTCGACATTAGGAAAGTGTTAAGGGATTTATAGGAAAGTCAATTACTATCTTGTTCAGACAGTAAGGAAAAGAAAAGAAACACTTTGGTAATTTGTTTAAGAGGTAGAAGTTGGTTATTATTCTTTTATTATTTTATGTATTCGGCTGATTAGTAGTATAATAAGGTAGTTGTTTTCTGTGACAGAACTGTGAAGATTAGTATGGTTTTTCTATTGCATATTCATGGACTTAAACTATTAATTACAAGTTTATGCAATTAGATATATAAATATATATACCTGCTGGGATATGTATATGTATACAGAAGCCATGGTGTATACATGTACATATGCCAACATGTATATAAATGGTATAAACTTGTAATTAATAGAGCAGGGTGTATGGCCAATTAGTTTAATAATTCGGTCATGGAAAACTAGTATGTTTGTTAAAATTAATGGGTGTTGAGTTGATTCAGTTGATGTATGATTATGTTAGTTCTTTTCTATTGATTGGGAAACATGAATTTGATATGGACATTTTAATGTACGGTTTCAGATTTAATGTTAAGTTAATGTGGAGATTATTTTGATTGGATTTGTGATGGAGAAAGAGTTGTGATCTTTTCATCTTTCGAGAAACATCATGTTTATGAATGTATGTTAAGAAATATGGTAATATGGTTTTATAATGGATTTCTGTTTGCTGTTTCAATTTTGTAAATTGATGCATTAGAAACAGAATGTTAGTGAAATTGTGTTATGTAGTTCATTTCATTTCTTTCATTGATTGCTAGATCAAGTGCTTTTAAGATAATGCAAGTATGATCCTTAGATTGGGGGCTGACACTAGTCTAGTACCTTGTGATGATAGAATTTCTGTCAGTTGTGACTGACACTAGTCTATATCCTTATGGGAAAGAATTTCTGTCAGTTGTTTAATTAAGTGATAATTATAAAATTCAAGGGTCATGGGTTTCAATTAACAAAGATAAAACATTATGGTTTCATCAGACATAATGGATTTCTACGAGGTTCCTTACGGATACATAGCGTAGGTCCTTATGTGGACACCCATGAACTATTGGATCATTACTTTGTCATTTTCTTTGCGAGTTTATTTCTGTTAGAAAGAAATTTAGTGCTTGATGATTTTGGTGTAAAATGGAATTATGTTATTTAGTTCTCAATTACATCTGTATTTAAATCTGCATAAATGTTATATTATATTGACTTTTATGATTGCAGATATTTGGAGATAATTCATTTTCTTTATCATTGTGACTGAGCCCTATTTGCTGTTTGCATTTGTGTTCATTTTGATTTTCAGGTTTTAGATGGATAAATCAATGAATATGGGACAGTGGATAGGAGTTGTTAAGTTTTATGGGAAACAGATCATTTCATGGTTATTAGTTATCAGATCTATTCATAGAATGTAATGGATTTGTAAAGAGGGAAATTTTTGTTTGAGACTTAATCTTTGAATAAAGTGTATTATTATTACTCTGATGTAAATCGATTGTAAACTATAAAGCTCTTAAAGGCAGTTGCTATGATTATATGTAACAATTTGTACTTTTAAGAAAAAAAATTATTACTGTGGTTTTATGTGATTTTATTTATGGTTGTTTCTTCTTTAGTTTCATCTTTTATCTTTAAGTATAGATAGGGGTGTTACACACTGCTCCGTCATTATAGAAGAGATAACAACCTACAACTAGGGCATCATGCATTGTTTATGAGCTCACTATTTGAGCACCTCACGTCCCTATTTGATTGGTTGATGCTCAAACAGTGAGCTCATAAATAATGCATGATGCCCTATCTTGCAGCCTGCAAGCTATCAAAACATTTCCTAATGAAATGTTCATAAATAAGGAGTACCACATAGTGAATATCAACAACAAAATGAATAAAGAGAGATCAAACACTTCACACAATATATGTTGCTTTATAAGATTTTATTAAGACTAAATATATTGTTTTATGAGCTCAATGTTTGAGCACCTCATGTCCCTATTTGATTGGTCGGTGCTCTATTTGTTATGTTGATGCTATTAGATCAAATAGAGACATCAAATACGAAAATCAGTAAAAAAATAATACACTATGTGGTACTCCCCATTTATGATCGTTTCATGAGGAAATTTCTTGGTGGCTCATAGGCCACTACAAGCTAGGGCATGATACATTGTTCATGAGCTCACTATTTAATACTGACATTGTTTACATCTTTTCATTTGGAATGCTTGATGACCTGCGAACTTTGAGAGCTAGGGAATCATTTATATTACCTTAAAGGCATTGTGTGAAGTGGTTGATCTCTCTTTATTTGTTTTGGTATTGATATTCACTATGTGGTACTCCCTGTTTATGATCATTTCATGAGGAAATGTCTTGATGGCTCGTGGGCTACAAGCTAGGGCATCATACATTGTTCATGAGCTCACTGTTTAATACTGGCATTGTTTATGAGCTCATTGTTTAATATCTGGCCAAGCCATGTAAATGGTACCACGCCAACCCAATCAGCCCAACAAAATGTGTCATGTTTATCTTTGTCAAATACACTCATTCACCATTTTGTTCTTGTTCTTCACACAAATATTACATCAAAAGTAATTGTAAACAATGATTCAAAGAAAAAAGAAACAACTACAATAGATTAGACCCCAAAAAAATATAATCAACTAGAATAGCTCATAGTTTCCATGAAATAAATAGTGCATAAAAGAATATGTAGTGCACAACAGCAACAAGCATGCAATGACAACAATAGCATTGCATGATAAAATTCAATACTCTTAGTTTTTATTCATATTGCACATGCATAATTGTAGATGAGGATCAGTAATAGAGTGCTAGGCATTGCTTAGATCCTTTGGATCTAACCCCATCTTTCCTTCCTTGCAGATTTTGGATCATACAAGAGCATACTGGATTGAACCTCGAGTCAACACTTCATTATTTTAGGCAATGTCTGGTACCTTCATTATTTATGTTGATCCACTTATGTATGTTTGCATTCATTCATGTTCTTCTGAAAGTTGGCTATTAGTGACTATATATGACAATTCTTGATGTTTTTGGGTCATTTGATGAAAATATGTAAAAGTTTCTTAAAAGTTAATATTTTTAATTTCAATTTTTAAAATCATAAAATGAATAAAATTTAAAGATAAAAAATTAAGATAATCTTTTCCTTCACTTAAAACAAAAACATAAAGCTCATAAAGCATGGTAAAAGAGGGCCCTAACTGTGGTAAAATGGGAAAGTTGCCACCTTGCACTGCTCTTCATATGGCAGTTGCAAAGGAACTATGTTATAAAATTTCAAGGCATAAAATTTTATACTTTTTGACATCATAATTTTTTCTCCTTAGCATTGAGTTTACAATGTGGGGGAATCGAAGAAAATATATGTACAGTTATAAAATTCATGCCTTGAAATTCGGCATAAAATTTTATAACATAGTTCCTTAGCATTTGATCCTTATATGGTAACCATGACTTGAAGTAGGCATTCGAGCTTTGTCTTCTAATTAAATCAATTTCATTTTGATGGCATTTGTTGATTTAATGGAAAAATATGAATGTTAATAATGACATTGTTTACATCTTTGCATTTGGAATGCTCGATGACCCGCGAGCTTTGAGAGCTAGGGAATCATTGCTATTACCTTCAAGGCATTGTGTGAAGTGTTTGATTTCTCTTTATTTGTTTTATTGTTGATATTCACTATATGGTACTCCCTGTTTATGATCATTTCATGAGGAAATGTCTTGATGGCTCATGGGCTGCAATCTAGGGCATTATGCATTGTTTATTAGCTCCTTGTTTGAGCACCTCATGTCCCTATTTGATTGGCCAGTGCTCTGTTTATTATATTGATTCTATTAGATCAAATAGGGACATCAGTAATAAAATAATACACTTACTCTTTTGAATTTAAGCTCTGGCATCATGCAATGTTATTGCTATCAAAATAGTAAGTGTATTAATGTATGATCTAATAACATAAACCTCATTGATCATTACCTTTGACTCCTCCATTATTATAGAAGAGATAACTACCTACAACTATATTTCATAATTCCTCCTTTGAAGTCATAGGTTAGTTTAACTATTGGACAATGAGCTAATAGGAGTTTCGAATTGATTTGAATAAAAACTAAGAGTATTGAATTTCATCATGCAATGTTATTGTTGTCATTGCATGCTTCCTGCTGTTGTGCACCATATATTGTTTTATACACTATTTATTTCGTTGAGACTGTGAGCTATTGTAGTTGACTATATTATTTTGGGGTCTGATCTATTGTAGTTGTTTCTTTTTTCTTTGAATCATTATTTACAATTACTTTTGATGTAATATTTGTGTGAAGAACAAGAACAAAATGGTGAACGAGTGTATTTGACAAAGATAAACATGACACATTTTGTTGGGCTGATTGGATTGGCTTGGTACCATTTACATGGCCTGGCCAAATATTAAACAGTGAGCTCATGAACAATCATCCTACTACTTACACTACAATTTCTATGTCCACTGCCATTAAAATATATCACCCCTCCTGTTATATAGGCATCCTTCTCATTAAGTGTTTCCATTAAAATTTATCACTCCTCCTATTATATAATGTATATGCATACTTGTTTAAAATGTCATACTCTTTGCTCTTAAATATTATTACCATTTCACTCAAATTTACATGACATTAAAGCCAAGCCCAAAATGTATACATATGTGTAAGTATAGGAGAAGCTAGATTCTGCAACTATTAAAAAAAAATAAAACTATACCAATAACAATAGCAGCTTATGAGAAACTATACTTATGCTTACCACACCATACCTTAGCATCATAATGTTTATCATTTTTAAGCTTCAACAAGGCTTTGTACCACACAACATTTGTAGATTTGTATGCAACACTGATTTAGGCTAGAGGTAAACTACACATGTCATGTAAACAACATGGCTGAATTCAATCTCTTTTGTGCATTTTGAAGAGTTTTCCCACCAATAAAAGCATAAATAATGCATTGAACATAATCTATGAACACTGCATGGTATGAAATCTCGCTGAAGCTTAAAATATATCACTCCTCATGTTATTGTCAAAATTAAATTCAAATATTTCTCAAAACATTTATTCTTGTAGAATTAAGATATCCTTATCTCAATAATAAAACAATCTTGTATAATAGCTTTTGAATCACATTAACACACACCCATGTTCTTTAGCACAATTCATTTTCGAAGTGTATCGCTTGACTATGCACACGCATAATTATAGATGAGAATTAGTAATAGGATGCTAGGCATTGCTTAGATCCTTTGGATCTAACCCCATCTTTTCCTTCCTTGCAGATTTTGGATCATACAAGAGCATACTGGATTGAAGCCTGGGTCAATAGTTCATTACTTCAGGCAATGTTTGGTACCTTCATTATTTATGAACTCATCCACTTATGTATGTTTGCATTCCTTCATATTCTTTTGAAAGTTAATCTTTATGAGCTCAAATGCAAAATAGTAAGTGTATTATTTTATTACTGATGTCCCTATTTGATGTCCCTATTTGATCTAATAGCATCAATATAACAAACAGAGCACTGACCAATCAAATAGGGACATGAGGTGCTCAAACAACAAGCTCATAAAATAATATATTTAGTCTTAATAAAATAATATAAAACAACATATATTATGTGAAGTGTTTGATCTCTCTTTATTTGTTTTGATGTTGATATAAACTACGTGGTACACCCCGTTTATGATCATTTCATGAGGAAATATCTTGATGGCTCGTAGGCTGCAAGCTAGGGCATCATACATTATTCATGAGCTCACTGTTTAATACTGGCATTGTTTACATCTTTTCATGTGGAATTATTGATGACCCGCGAGCTTTGAGAGCTAGGGCATCGCTTCTATTACCTTCAAGGCATTGTGTGAAGTGTTTGATCTCTCTTTATTTATTTTGTTGTTGATATTCACTATGTGGTACTCCCCATTTATGATCATTTCATGATGAAATGTCTTGATGGCTTGCGGGCTGCAAGCTAGGGCATCATGCATTATTTATGAGCTCACTATTTGAGCACCTCATGTCCCTATTTGATTGGTTGGTAATCAAACAGTGAGCTCATAAACAATGCATGATGCCTAAGCTCAAATTCAAAACTGTAAGTGTATTGTTTTATTAAGACTAAATATATGATGTAAACTCATAATTATACTTATATATATATATATATATATATATATATATATATATATATATATATATATATATATATATATATATATATATATATATATATATATATATATATATATATATATATATATATATATAGACACACACACACACACACACACACACACACTTCAAAGGATACATTATGAAATATAGTTGTAGGTAGTTATCTCTTCTATAATGATGGAGTGAAAGGTAATGATCAATGAGTTTGCTGCTATTAGATCATACATTAACACACTTATTGTTTTGAATTTGAGATTGGGCATCATGCAATATTATTATTGTCATTGCATGCTTGCTGATATTATGCACCATATATTATTTTATACACTATTTATTTCATTGAGACTGTGAGCTTGGTTTTTCTTTTAGAAGTGTATGGTTTGACTATGCACATGCATAATTGTAGATGAAGATGAGTAATAGGATGTCATTCATTGCTTCGATATTTTTTATCTAACCCCCATCTCTCTTTTCTTTGCAGGATCTAGATCACATAGGGGCACACTAGATTTGTATGTGGGTAAAAAATTCATCACTTTAGGCAATGTCTGGCACCCTTATTATTTATTTTCATCCTCTTATGTATGCCTGTACTCTTTCATTTTCTTCTGAAAGTTATTTTCCTTATATAGTATATACAAGTTATTTTTCATATATATATGCATGTAATCTTTAGATGCAATTTTTTTTTTCCTTTACATGTATCTTTGCATGAAATGAACACAAATTAAACAAGATCATCTAATAATGCAAACTAGGGTACTATAGTCACTCATCTAGTAATTAGTTCTCCAAACCATTACTAAGGATTGAACATAAGTCTAAGTCTCCAAATCTATTGTTCTATGTGTATAAAACAATATATGGTGCACAACAACAACAAGTAGGCAATGACAACAATAACATTGCATGATACCCAAGCTCAAATTCAAAACAATAAGTGTATTAATGTATGATCTAATAGCAGCAACCTCATTGATCATTATCTTTCACTCCTCCATCATTATAGAAGAGATAACTACCTACAACTACGACATCATGCATTGTTTATGAGCTCACTGTTTGAGCACCTCATGTCCCTATTTGATTGGCCAGTGCTTAAATAGTGAGCTCATAAATTGCAATACCCATTTGGTTATAAAAAAAGAAAATAGAAAAAAGAAAGTGTCATTTGTAATTTGTGAATTCGAAGAGCTGTCATGAAGATGACAATACACTTTTGTGTGGCATGAAGAGGGCATTCAAATTTGGCATGCGCGAAGAGGCCACCACCGTGTGGGAAGAGGGCACTGGCACTTGAGGTAGGCATTCGAGATTTGTCTATTTGATTATAAATGGGGAGTACCACATAGTGAATATCAACAACAAAAAAAATAAAGAGAGATCAAACACTTCACACAATATGTGTTTCTTTATAAGATTTTATTAAGACTAAATATATTATTTTATGAGCTCACTGTTTGAGCACCTCATGTCCCTATTTGATTGGTTGGTTCTTTGTTTTTTATATTGATGCTATTAAATCCAATAGAGACATCAAATAGGGACAACAGTAATAAAATAATACACTATATGGTACTCCTTGTTTATGATCATTTCATGAGGAAATATCTTGGTGGCTCGCGGGCTATTGTAAGCTAGGGCATGATACATTGTTCATGAGCTCATTGTTTAATACTGGCATTGTTTATATCTTTTCCTTTTGAATGCTTGATGACCTATGAGCTTTGAGAGCTAGGGCATCATTTATATTACCTTCAAGGTATTGTGTGAAGTGTTTGATCTCTCTTTATTTATTTTGGTATTGATAGTCACTATGTGGTACTCCCTGTTTATGATCATTTCATAAGGAAATGTCTTGATGGCTCGTGGGCTGCAAGGTAGGGCATTATACATTGTTCATGAGCTCACTATTTAATACTGGCATTGTTCATGAGCTCCATAATAATCTTTAAGAAACGCCCCTCTTAAAAAATATATAAAATCTTGGCGAATCTTTCATTTTCTTGAAAAAAAATTAATTTCTACTATTGAATCTCTCAAAAAAAAAAAAAAAGTATTTCTATTGGTGATTATTTTTGAATAACAATTTTTTTGGTAGAAAATATTGGTGAATGTCAAATAATAAATAGAAATTAATTAATCACCATGGTGAATACTTCTAGTTTAAAAAAAAGAATCTTATAGAAAATTATTAGGCTTAATGTGGAAATCTTTGATGGGTTTAAGGAATAGACTCTGTAATAATTACTTGCTACCATTTATTTAAAATATAATCTAATAACCTTATCGTATTGTGTGAGACAAATATATTGATATTTTTAAATACTAATGGGGCCCAAAATTTCTTCAAGACCATTGATTTATATTGAGATCAACAATCTGAAAGAAATTTTAGTTCCCATAAGCATTACAAACCAAATAGTAATATTTTTACCTCATAGAATATAATGAGGGTCACTAGATTATACTTTAAGTCGGTAATGGAAACAAAAAGTTGGTGATAGATCCCTACAGTAACTAATAATCATGATATATTATTGGAGAATTAATTTAAATTCTACAATAACTTATAAAATTATGGCGAATCAAATCTAATCATGTATCAAATATTGTGGCTAATTTTTGAGTTCAAGTTTTTTATAAAATACATTAATTTGAGATTTAAATATTTCTATATCAATTTTTTGTAAAAATGTGACGATTTAGGTTGTCTTAAATCTAGAATTATTAGCCAAATTTGGATTCTCAAATTTTCAAAATTAGCCAATTGGCAAATATTAGCCACTAAAAATTACTAAGATGAGCTCACTATTTAATATCTGGCCAGGCCATGTAAATAGTACCAGGCCAACCCAATCAGCCCAAAAAAATGTGTCATGTTTATCTTTTTCAAATACACTCGTTCACCATTTTGTTCTTGTTATTCACACAAATATTGCATCAAAAGTAATTGTAAACAATGATTCAAAGAAAAAAGAAACAACTACAATAGATTAGACCCCAAAAGAATACAGTCAACTACAATAGCTCATAGTCTCAATGAAATAAACAGTGTATAAAACAATATATATGGTGCACAATAGCAACAATCATGCAATGACAGAAATAACATTGCATGATGCCCAAGCTCAAATTCAAAATAGTAAGTGTATTAATGTATGATCTAATAACAACAACCTCATTGATCATTACCTTTCACTCCTCCATCATTATAGAAAAGATAACTACCTACAACTAGGGCATCATGTATTATTTATGAGCTCACTATTTGAGCACCTCATGTCCCTATTGGATTGGTCGGTGCTCAAATAGTGAGCTCATAAATAATGCATGATGCCCTATCTTGCAGCCCATAAGCCATCAAGATATTTCCTCATGAAATGATCATAAACAAGGAGTACCACATAGTGAATATCAACAACAAAACAAATAAAGAGAGATCAAACACTTCATACAATATATGGTATTTTATAATATTTTATTAAGACTAAATATATTATTTTATGAGCTCACTGTTTGAGCACCTCATGTCCCTATTTGATTGGTCAGTGCTTTGTTTCTTATATTGATGCTATTAGATCAAATAGGGACATCAATAATAAAATAATACACTTACTTTTTTGAATTTGAGCTCATAAAGATTAAGATATCCTACTATTTTGAATTTCTATGTGCTTTGAGCCAATGAAATTTTTATCATTATGATGAAGTAATAATGCATTAAATGTCTTACTTATGTCCCTATTCAATTTTAATTTTATAGTCAATTCATGATTTATAATTTGGTTGTTGCAGCTCAATGTGTTTGAACTCAAGAATACCCCTTACTTGATTTCCTACAAAGCTTTTGGAAAAATCTATTAGAAAATGAAAAGCTATGAGAAGGTGACATGAAGCTAATGAAAGGAGGAATCTCAAATTTTTTTTGCAGATATACACATTAAGGATCATGTTAGATAATACAAGGGAATTCGATCAAAATAGGGAGACAATCACTAGATTGTTGTCTAACTTTCAAAGAGAAGGCGATGACAAATGTTATTGTCCATGCAAAAGTTGTAACAGCTTAAAGACAAAAAGAATCAAAATCAAAATAGAAAAGAGACATTGTAGGGAGAATGGTCACATGGAAGGGGGCTTTGATTATAATCCAATGGTAAGTTGTTTGTTATATTGTTTTCACAATTAATATACATATGAACCATGGAAAGATGTTTGATTATCATCATTTTTATATAGGTCAATCTCCCTAGTGTGAATATAGAAGATGATCCCATGGAAGATGATGATTATGCACCAGAAAACACATTTGAAGATGGCCTGAATGCATTGATCATTGACACATTTGGTACTAGTGCCGCTAGTGCTACTGATCCTGCTGATGATGACGATTATAATGATGAGGATGACATTGATGACGTTCATGATATACCTATACTTGAGAAGGTGGACATGACCCTTTACAAAGGCTCCCAATCTACTCTTCTCTCTATTGTATTGTTTTTGGTGAATTTGAAGGTTATGAATGGTTTATCCAACATAGCAATGTCACGTATGCTAAGGTTTGTCATATATGTGATTATAGTCTATAAGAGGTGAAACCTATACCATTAAGATCTTTTATAGTTATGACTTATATTATTTGTTGTAGATTGATAGGTGACTTTTTGTTACCACCATCAAATGTTCTCCCTTGCTCATACTGAGAATTATGTGCCACTTTGAAACATATTGGAATGGAGTATCAAACAATAGATTCTTGTCCTGAAGATCATATTATTTATTATAAAGAACAAAAAAATACAACAAAATGCCCTAAATGCCATAAAAGTAGATATTGAGATGATCAAGTGACAAAAAAGGTGCCTCGTAAGGTTCTTCATCACATCCCCATTATTCCACGTCTGAAATGATTATTCAAGTGCAATAGCCTGACACAATTTATGGATTACCATGCACATGGCAGGAGTCAAGATGACATTATTCAAATGCCTATAGATGGTTCATCATTTATGGACATAGAGGAAAAGTGGCCACACTTTAAAGAGGAACCTCAAAATCTCAGGCTTTCTCTGGGAATAGATGGTGTCAATCCGCATGGTGAGATGAGATCTATTTTCTTGGTGTGGCCTATTTTTTTATAAACAATAATATTCCTCCATTGATGTCAATAAAGAGGCAGCACATTATGTTGGAAATGATTGTTTCAGGTATCTTATTATTTTATTGTTATCTACATGTCATTATAATTCTTGGAGTGAAATGGCCATAATAATTATCTATTTTTGTTGTTGTTAATTCAACTAGGTAAGTACCAAGTGAAAGATATGAATGTATATATTGCGCCTATTATCAATGAGTTGTTGGTGTTATGGAATGGTTTCACTATGTATGACATCTCTTGACAAATTGGACAAAGAGAATTTCAATTCCATGTAATGCTTGTGTGGACAATTCATGATGCTCCAGGGTTGACACATTTTTGTGGTATTTTATGGTGAATTCTAGTTGTATGCGATAATTCAAATTCTAAAAATATACATATTTAATCCAATTTTATTATTACCTTGTAGGTCTTCAAACAAAGGGAAAATTTGCATGTCTAATCTGTGGTCCAAAGATGAAATCCCATCATTCCAAAAGTTTAAGAAAATAGGTGTTTGATGAGTATAGGTAGTTCCTCCCCAGAAATCATAAGTATCGAACTGCAGAAAGTCATCTTTTCAATTGGAAAGAAGATACTACATAAAATCCCCGAAGAATGAAACCTCACCTATGGCAGTTGGAATATAATAGAATTCAAGGTAATATCGTTCCACGTAATGGTAAATGTTTAAAAATTATATATTTTGATTCTATTTTGTTGGCTAATTATGTAGTTGATAATCTTGAAGGTCATGAAGGCATCATCGACCAGCTTCCAAAGGGACTAAAATGTTATCCCAGATAATTTAGTAGGCTTCCCTACTATGAGCATCTACAAATTGTGCATTTGTTTGATACTATGCATATTGGAAAGAATGTAATAGAGACACTGTGGAAAATATTGGATGGAAGGCATGACAAAGAAAAACTTGGCAAAATTTGTAGTGACATTCATGATTCCAATCATCCAATGAAAAATATCATTGAATCAAATAGCAATGGAGACCGGATTAATGCAAGTTCTCTTCCTTGGTTATTAACAGAGCAACAAAATAATGTCATAAAATAAGTGATATGAAAAATTTGATTTCCTACAGGATTTGTTGTGGATATAAGCAATCTCATATCAAAGAAAAATGATTTTGGGTTAGGGATGAAAATGCATGATTGGCATACCTTCATCAAGGTAAGTCATAGTCTTTTGTATTTACAATATATTTGTGTAATTGCATTCAATTTTCATTATATGAAATAATCAGTTGAAAATTGTTGCAGTATTTGCTACCCCAATCTCTCCTAGAGAACTTTGACAATAATATCAAACAAGTGATATATGATCTTGGAAAATACATGAGGTAAGAAGTGATATTTGTTCAATATATCAAACAAGTAATATATTGTAAAGTCTCATATTTATATATTTATGTCTTGAATCCCTTGTAGGTGATTATCATCTAAAGAAATCCATAAAGAAGATATAAAATATTGGAAGAAAAGAATTTGTCGATTAATGTGTGAAATTCAAAAGTGTTTACCTCTAGCTTTTTTCAATGCACAAGAACACTACCTCATACACCAAGTTGAGAAGATTGAATTGTGTGGACCTGTACATGCTAGGTCAATGTGGATGGTTGAGAGACACTTGAAATTTTTTAAGGGTTTTGTATGAAAAAGAGCACATCTCGAAGGTTCTATGGTTGAGGGATATATGGTATACCAGATGATGGTGTACGTTACTCAATATCTTCCTAATTTTGCAGCAAAGACCCATATAGATTGCATTTGGGATCTCGGCTCAATTAAAACATTTGAAGGGGAGTACTTGGTGGGCAATGGTAGATTTAGGAAACTGAAAGGTAATAAATTATGAGATGTTAATGTAGTAGATTAATTCTTAATCTTCAAAATAAATTTGTTGTAAGTCATCTATTTACTTTTGTACAATTGCTAAAGAGTGAGATGCAATACATTTATTTATTGCAAATAATCAATATTGGATGAAGGCATGGATTGAACGATGTCAACATGATGGTCATAGATTAACATGGGAATCTATGTCTTCATTGGTTATACAAGCTCATCACAATGGAGATTCTAATGTTACACAAAAGGAAATAGGTTTAGCATATGGTTTAAGAGATCACCAGGTACTTATAAATTTGTTAATTAATCAATCGTATATTTTTCAACTCATGATGCAATAATTATACATGTTTGACATAATTGCAGGTGAAGCACCGCAACACTATGTTTTGCAATGGTTATAAATTTCGCATCAAAAAGTTAGATGAAGGGAAGAGAAATTGTGATTCTGGGATAAGTGCAGTGTTCTAGGTGACTAATATTTTATCTAGAAATGACTTACATCCTCAAGAGTCGTAAAATTGATACTATGGTATTTTGGTTGATATACTTGACTTTGACTTCAATTCCTTCAAATTAGTTCTTTTTGTTGTGAAATGGTATAGACTATGACTCAATAAAAATGATCTTGATAAAAAATTTATTGAACATGACAATGGATTTCTAATGATTAATACAAGGTTGTTTGAGCGAGTTGGAGAAGAACCATATGTTCTTCTAAGCCAATGTGAGTAGTTATTTTCCTTAGAGGTTCCACATAAACCAGGTTGGTCATTTGTTGTTAGACATTATCCAAGAGGAAGACCAATAAAGTTTAATGCGATGGAAGAAGATATCGAGGAAGATGAAGAAGTGGAAGATGATGTAGAACTAGATCATGATCGAGAGCTAGTCGAAGAAGAATAAGAAGAAGAAGACGATGATGATGATGCTATTGATGTTGCTATTGATGATAATGATGTTGCTACTGATGATGATGAGGATGAGGATGAGGATGATGATGATGATGATGATGATGATGATGTTGATGGTGATGATGATGACAATGACAATAGTGGTGGTGATGATGTCATCGATGACGATGATCTTGATGATGAGATGGATGAAGAAGAATATCAATGACATGAATGAAATGTACAATTATGCTAGATGTTTGACATGTTCTAATGATTATTTTATATGTACTACTCTTATTCACCTTGTTTTATATGTCCTACTTATATATCTTTGATCTTTTGTTAAGAGAAATTTCATTTTAAAAGAGTGCATTTAATCTCTATATACTTAAACAACCTCACTAGTTAAGACTGTTCTCATTTGTAGTGGGCATGAAAAAAATCAAATCACTTGAAAGACACCAGTATTTAGACATGCACAAATTAGTGATGTGATTAAGAAACTTACCTTTCTTTACAATTGCATGGTTGTCTTTGGTTTGTCATTTTGTTTTGAGTGTCTAGTGATTTAAATCAAAGACTTCGACTTAGCCAAAAAATGTACAAGTCTACATTAGAATGTTTCTTTTTATTGTAATTATAATTAGTATGAATGAACAAAATAATGACAATGCAATATTTGTGATAATGCAATATTTGTGGAAATAGCGTCGATGACTTCGGTCAATGTGCCTATGTGTCAATGTGGTTTTGGCCCATGCATGTTGAAGACGTCATGCACAACAAGTAATCATGGGCATCAATTTTTGGTTTTCCCAAATAGGAAAAAGGTCTGGATATGTAATTATATTTTATGTTTAAAAATAATGTGACAACTAATCATTTTATGAATAACTGATGTACATTTGGTATTGTTAGGCAAATACTAGATGTCAATACTTTCAGTGGGTTGATCAAACCACATTTACATCTACCCCATCTACATCTATACCTGATGTAGGAAATGAGTGCAACTTGTGCAAGGCTCGCGAGGCAGCTAGTGCCATCAAGATTACTTCAATGACAAAAGAAGAAATCATATTTATGCGATGCCTTCTTTGTGTAGTTTGTGCACTACTTTTTTAGGACCATATGTTTAAATGTGGTTAACAGAGGGCTATTGTAGATACTGATTTATTTTTTACAATTTCTAGTTGATACACATAAAGAACATGCACATAAACATGACAAATGAGAAACATAAATGTAGATATCACAACAGCTGACAAACATAAATGTAGGCATTATAATCACAATTTTTTGGAGACACAACATAATTTAATGGTATACCCAGACGATGCAACACAACTATATATCACTCCTTTGGTTCCAAATTTACACTGTGGTAAACAAAATCTATGTCTCTCAGCTCGGTTCACCAAGAAGACTTCTCCCAAGTCATCACAGACACCATAGTGATCTACGAATCTCCAATGTATGAGTTTTGCATGCTGCTCTCTTGACATCATACCTAACTCATTCGAAATTATGGCAAAAATGCTAGATGATCCCAGTGATCCATCACAACCCAATATCAACAACAATGCAAAGAGTAGCTTGATTTTGTCTTCAAGCCGATCAATGCACAGTCTACTCAAACTCCAAGTCAAGGCACTACTACACTCCATACGAACAAAGCACATCAAATTTAGACCAAAGAAGTCAAGAAGTCACTCGAATAAAATCCAAATGCAATCAAGTCCACATATATCCCATCAACACATCAGGAAGAATGCATCTCTGATCACCACAGTAGCTTCTTGTCCTGGAGCCATCACTGTCACAAGTCTTGATTCGGTAGGATCCATTCAAAATCCAAGTCTCTAGACTCAACTCAATAATCCACGTGCTGCTATTGAATCTACTGCAAAGTTATCTCTAAATGATCCATAACCAAATCATGACTAGAAACTAGATCTGCAAGAACATAATTCTAAATCGACAAATATATATATATATATATATATATATATATATATATATATATATATATATATATATATATATATATATATATATATATATATATATATATATATATATATATAACATTGATTATCATCGTAACTACAATGGCCCCATAACAGTGATGGTTAGTCATCACAAACATCTGACATCGAGGCATCGCATTAATAGCATCGCTGTCTGGAAAAAACCATAAATGATGGATATCCATCGTAAATGTCCAATGCATATCTATCGAATGTACAAAATAGTTGTCATTACAAACCATAAATGATAGATATCCATCATAAACTTTCGACAGATATACATTGCATTAATAGCATTTTCATTAGAGGATAAGTTACGAATGATGGCTACCCGTCAGAATATTCTGACGGGTCACTGTCATTTGTATTTTTTGCGACAGATAGGCATCCCAATTTTGATGACCACAAATAGGTCCGATGATAGGTTCTCTTTGTTGGCACCCTTTTTTTGTGACGGCCATGGTTGTCATAATTATGACACATAACAAAACTGTCAGTTTTTCTGACTACAAAATTGCGATGTCAGGTGGTGTCGCTTAATTGACAATATACTCTCTAAATTCAGATGTTCAGCTATCGAAGAAAGGTCTCAAATGTGTTAGCACTCTAAAAAAATTTCACGGCTTCATCTTTTAGCCTTGGTCTCTGGAGTCTCTTTCTTGGTCTCTGGCCCTGATACCCTTGCAAAAACTTTCAAAAAACTAGTCCTTGTGTTAAAACCCTTTGGAATGCCCTGGCCCTATTCTAATTTGTCTTTACCTTTTTAGGTCACTTAAGTCTTGTTAAATGCATGTGCGCATTTCTTTCCTGGCTTGTTGCTTATTCATTTAATCCTTGGGTGGTTAGTCTTTCTATTCGATGATTTAGCAAATGCACGTTTGTGGCTGGTTCGCTTGTTTCCCGATGGTTATCTTTTTCTTCCAATGATTGGGTGAGCATAGTGTTCATGTATTCTCCTATTCCTGGCGGCTTATCTCTTAACAATTAGCAACTTGGCATGGTGGTTTCTTTTCTTTAGTCGCATGTTCACATGGTCTCCAGGTCTAGGCTTTTTGACACCATCTTGATCTAATGGTGGTCATATATTCTCAAGAGATGTGTCTGAGCTATGCCCTTTTGCAATGATCGTTGATTCTCCTTTATGGTAGAGCTTCTCACACAGGTGGGTCTGTTGACATGTATGCACAAATGGAAGGCTCTGATTGGTCCATGAGTGAGTGACTAGATATCCTATCAGTGGGTCCCGTGGTAAAGCCTTTTCAATCTATGGTCAGTGCATGATCTTAAGAAATATTCTTCCCCTTTGATATCATGTGCCATCCATCGATTTCAAATATTTCTTTGATGTGTCAGTGGGACCTGGTTGCTTGCATGTCTGTCAGTGGGACTTGACATCTGTAGAGGATCTATGGTTGGCATAAGTTCTCATGGAAGTTGTCAGAGCCATGAGATCTTACACTAGCCATCGATTCTACTTTTCTCAGACGGTTGACATGGGTGGGTCCTCTAGCAGGTGGTGCTGACTTGGGCATGTTCTCATTGGGCCAGGTGTGCTGAGGTGGACTTATTAGTGGGTCTATCAGTCTCAGGGGAGTTGATACACTACATGATCTTACGGTTGTCGCTATACTGCTAGGGTAAGATACATGATAGTTAAATGTGCAGTATAATGATAGTCGTCGATCTTCACTAAGGAGGAAGCTTTGTGGTGGGTCCTTTGTCAGTGATGACCAAGCATGGGCAGTGAATGAGGTGGTGACAAGTGGCATAAAGTGGGCCCAGGTGGGGGTCTAAAGTTTAGTAGCCTGACAAATTCTAAGTGGGTTCACTCATTCGCAAGGTAAGATGGCGGTATTCTAAATTGACTGGCAATTCAGCGAGTGTGTATTTGCGTAATCACTAAAATATCTAGTGGTAGTATAAAGTATTCCGCAAATGGCCAATTCCCTTCAGTCGCTAGTTCACTGAATGTTGCTGAGATAGGTTGGGTTTCCTTTGTTCACCAAGTCATAGAGTTAAAGATGGGTTAGTGTTTTCATTTCATGAATAGGAAATGCCTAGTCACATATTTGCTTGAGGTAAACCGGAGGGTCGCAATTGATTTAAGACATAAAGGCTCATGAAATAAAGAGATCAAACGGTCATGATATAAAGTTGATCTGATTTCAAATATTGATCGTTGATTTACTGTTGGCGCTTGGAAATAGTTGTTTAATTTCAAATTCAAATTTTTGAGTGTTTCTCAGTGACAGAAAGGACTAAAATTCAATGCAAAAGTGACTAGAGCTAGTAAGAGATGATTTGTTTGTTGTTGCAGTGTGGTCCAAGGTGTGATGATCAATTGCAAAGATTTGTACCATGTAAGGAATGAACAAGGAGTAGCTCAAGGTGTGTTGCATGATGGTTGAATAGACTAGTTTTCATGGTGGATTTATGATCTTCTGTACACTGTTCTAAGAATTATCATAATTGGAGATCAATTTTAGATCTGTTCTTCACTAGGTTGCTTGCTTTTCCATCCAACATATTGAATTCTAGTCTTTTGAATTGTTTTGGTGGGTGGAAACCCTAACCCTTACCATGGTTATCTGTAGCTTGTTGCATCCTAACTTGTGTAGGATTCCAAGATAACCAGGGGTATATATGGCTGTATCTTTTACTATGTAAGTGTTCTAAAAATCTTGGTTCCTGAGGGTTCCTTTTTGATTCCATGAAGGGTCTTTTTCTTGTAGATTTTCTCTACTTCTCTGCATATAGAGTGTTCTTTCTTCCTTTGCTATTTTAGATAATATAATACATATTGTAATTGATTTGTCTTATGTATGAGGATTCAATTTACTCTTACTGTTACCAAGCTATCTCCATTTGAATTCTGAATTCATTAATCATACATCAAGGGTGTTTGATTTTTCTATTTGCATTTCCCATGTGTTTGCAACTGGATTTGTCTTCACAGAGATAACTGGTTTAGGATTAGTTTTCATGTATGTATGAGTTGAGGTGTCAAAGATATGTCATGCTTGTCTTCCAGTGGATGCTAGTTAATGTATTATCTATTTATAGGTCTCTTCTAAGGGGAGGGTTAAAATCCTTTGGATAGGTGATAACATACTTGGATACACAGGTGGGTTGTTAAAGTGAGGTTTGGTCATGGTGTGTGATTGATGTTAGGCATCAACACATTGAGTATTTTGTCTTCTTGTTTCATAGTTGTCTATTGCAATAGGGTATTTGACTTTGTGGCCCATTGGACAAGGCACTGGTCTATGAGGGACTTAGGACATCTTAGGGGTCCTTTCAACCCATCTTTAAATCATTTACTTTCAGTTCCACCCTTTCCCATTCATGTTGTTAGTATAGGTCTCTGGTTTTCATACCCATTCTATGCAAGTTGGGCTATTGCATTAATAATTTGCTTCATGGGGGTATAGGATACCTATAGGGGTTTGAATACTATTCCATAATAATCTATTTGTAGGCCTATTGTTTATCATGAGGTGTCTTGAGTGTGTGGATAAGGCAATAGCTACCTGAGTGATGTGGAGCTCAAAGAAGGAGGATTCCTTTCAATCCTCATCAATTGGACTATTTTCTTGTCAAACTTGAGTGCCTAATTTGAGAATCAAGCCCATCTATTGATTCAAGTTTGGTCCTACAAGGAAAAGCTCCAACAAAAAGTACTAGTGCACCTTGAAGGAAGAAGCTTGATGCAAGAAAGAAATACTTGAATTTGATGAATGCTTGAAGGTGCTTTCTTGAAATCTCATGAATGCATGTATTATTTCTCTTGATTTCTTGTATAATGACGATGTGGCTTGATTGGGATGAAAATGAAATACCTAAGCCTCATTATATACTATTTTTCTAGATCAAAAACAAAGAAGGCCTAGTTGGGAGAAAAATAAAACAATCAAAAAACCCAAGACACTTCATGCCCTGTAATTAAATTTCCTCAAGGAAGAGGTCAAATTGGTTCGACCTCTGCTTGGAATAGGTCAACCTAGTCAACCTATTGTAGAATAGGTTGACCAAGTCAATGTATTCCAAAGGGGGGTACCAGAGAGGGGTCTCAAAGGCCTCTGAGAAGGTTCATAAAGAATCAGGGGATGATGAAACCACTGGAAGATATGGCCAAAAAGGTAATAAAATAGAACCTAAAGGACCATGCAAAAAGATGATAGATAGATACGAAAACCATGCTAAGGATGGATAAAAGGTTTCAAAATGAAGTGGATCCCTTTTAAGATGGTAGATTTATCTAGCACTTTATTGGGAGTATGAGGCAAGTCATTCTCTCAGTAAAGGAAGAAGGAAAAGATAGATAATGTCACAATGAGATAAAACATCACCAAGTTTAAAGACATGATCCCCCAAACCTAGGATCCTAACTCCATTCCCATGCATAAGAGAGACTTTAAAAAAAATAAAAAGAAAAGAAAAGGGAAAAATAGAATTCAAACAAAAACAAAATTAAAATACTCAATACGGTTTAGTACTAAAACCCCAAATCAACTAGTGAAAGAGATCTCAACTGAAGAAATGTCTCACCCATCAATATCATATTTTGGAGGCTATCAAAAAGTATAAGGGATCACATAGGAAAGAAAAGAGAACCACAAAGGGTTACATCCCTCACAATTCTATCTTGCTATATGAAAGAATAAAAAGAGAGGGAGAGCCTGATTATATTTCCCAGTAAGGTTTGTGTGCCTTACAATGAATCAAAAAAAAAATGAAAACAAAAAAGGTAGGATCAAATGGTCTCTCGGGATTTTGTGCCTAGTAGTCAATCCTATGCACTACCAATGGATTTTTCATGCATGCGTGTGTGTGTCCACTTGTAGATAAATTCCTTGGTATCACCATGGAGTGTAAATATGCTTGTGCTCTTTGTGGATGGACAAGGGTCTGTTATCCATAGAGAATATGTGTGTGTGCATTTCCCTTGGATGGTGAAGTATCATTAATACCCACTAGGGAGTGGCATGTAAAAAAAATCCAAATGCATTTCCCTTGGATGGGGAAGTGTCACTAATACATGCTAGGGAGTGGCATGTTTTAATGTAAAAGTAAAAGTGCATAAAAAAATTAAACTATAGTACAAAGAGGGTGTATGTATTCCTCCTCCTTATGAAGACTATGTAGCCATAGACATCATAAGGAAGAGAATAAAGGGTAACAGCTTCTATCAATAAGGAGATATCCTTTAACAATAATGTATGCCATAAACTTAATGAAGAGAATTAATTCTTTTAAGCTAAGAAAATAGTTCAATTATGAAAGAATATGTCACTTATGAGAAGAAACCCTTGAAATAAATAGATCTTGTTAGAAAGACATCTACCTTCTAGAGGAGTGTCATGAACAAAGATAAAAACTTCAAGACAAAAGAAGGGGAGAGGAATCAAGAACTTACCTATTAAGCCCCATGTGTCTAGGTGGAATAGGGATCCTTGGATGAAGGATGACAAAATTTGAATGACAAACTTTGAATGAATATATAATTTCAAATGAAGAAGAGGTGTTGATCACAAACATGCACCTCTTGTATGATAGAGAGAGTCATGATCAAGAAATAATTCCTTATAGGAAAAGAATGTCACATGATAAAAAAATGTCACTATACTAAGTAAAGTCGATCCTTAGGCAAAGAGAGATAAAGAATGTACAAACAAGCTTTCCCCCCCAAGCATGAGAATAGAAATAAAAGTCTAGGGTGGATTATATAACAAAATCTTCTAAAATATAAAGATGAACTATAAGCAGCAACCATAATCTAGCCATGCAGAAAATAAAACACTCTATATCAAACAAGAAGTATAATAGAATAATACAACACCATATAGAAATTTAGGACAAGAAACATCATAGGATATACAATTTTAAACATAATATGCTAGAGAAAATATCACCTATTAAGTAAACTATAGATAATTATCAAATGACAAACAATAAAATCCATGGAATGGAAAGACATTGTTAGGTAGTGACAATCATGTCTTGCATGAAACAAAGCATTGCATACTCATAGATAATAATGTATCATAAATAAGTCAAATATATAGAGAAATTAATGAATGGGATGAAATGATACCATGTTATTCCTATTTTAGTGAAAATGGGAGGAACAAAAAAAGATATCCTGGAGAGAAAGGAGAAAGAAATATCCAATATATGCCCTAAATGAGAGATCCTTTATAAAAAAAGATGCATTAGTTAGAAGCATAAGACTACAATCAGGATGTTAATCCTTATGTAACACAATAAATGCATGAAAGTGTTGGAAATTGAATTGAAACAATTTTTGTATTGTCACTGATGTCAAACCTTAATTGGTAAGACTGTTGCTACTTATGAAAGTACTATATCTATTTGAGTGTTGCTAAGAGGGCTAAGCAAGGATGGTAACAATAGCACCTAAGGAAAGGTTGAGTTATCTTGATACTACAAAGTGTACTTGACTATGTTGCACTATGATGAGATAATGTATTTTTTATCTTAGTAACACTGAAGACTAAACTGGTAGGCTTAACCGAGCAAAGAATGGAAAAATCATGTTTAAGATGAGTAACGTTAGTGTCGACCGAGTTAGTATATGGCAAGAAAATTATAGTGTCGACTGAGCACTAGTAAATTGCCAAGGAATATAGTGCAAGTCAAGGAGATAGTTTTAGTATTGACCAAGCATTCTACATGAAGACCAAGTGAATAATCACAGTATTGACCGAGCATCAACAATTTTATATTTGAAGAGAATTTAATTTTGGAGCTGACGTTATTGAATTCTTGGATTATATAAAACATGTTGACTTTATTTAGTGATTTTTTTGAATCATTACATGCATTGTAAAACATTTTATTATAAATCTTTAAGAGATTTGAGATGATTCTAGAAAAGGAGCCAAAGAACATAAAGCGGGTAGAAAATATAAGGGAACCTAAACATTGTGATATGTATGTACATGGTGAATAGAGAATGTTGAAAGAGGAAAGTTTTATTGACTGACTAAGCAGAAAAGGCTAAAGGACAATGGTGGTGATTGCTTGAAGAAAAGTTTCAAGCAGATCAGAGATGGAAATGGAAAAATTTCAAAGTCAGTAAACCAGCATTAGTGTACAGAATTGGATCTGATATTTGCAAAGTGAGTTGTATATTTTTCAGATAATACTTCTAATACTTTCTAACCATTGTAATAGTCGAAATCCTTTTAACAGAGGTTGACCTAACAGTCATATGTTAAATCCTTTGAACAAGGTTACATTCAAATGGAGTGTATGTAAGTCCTATGACTAGGCTCACTTTTAATAGGGTGATTAAAATCTTTTAACCGGGTCACATTTGACAGTGTGTATTGTAACCTTTGACAGGGTTGGCTTTTTACCAAGCTCACTTTAGAAGAGTGAAAATAATAGTAGCATGTTACAAAGTGGTTTCTCCCATATTGGGTTTCCACTATAAAACCTACTGTTTATACTTGTGTGAATGTTTAGATCTGAACATTGCTATGTTTTACAAGTTAAGTTAAAGCTAGGTAGTGGACAACATTGTTAGATGTTTCTATTATTGAAGCAGTGATGACTGAGTTTGTTTTGGTTTTGGATCTGATTGAAGGATAAGTTTATGAGATTGTTTTATACATCAGGACCTAAGAACAACTAATTCACCCCCCCTCTCTGTTGTTCTAAATCATAATAACAATTGGTATCAAAGCTCAGTTGCTTATTATTAGTGTTGACAGATATCAAATTTAAAGGGGCATGAAGCAAATGATCAGGATGTATAAGAAGGAGGTACCGAAGCTGAACAAAGAAAATTTCATTACATGGCAAAGCTTGATGAAGCTGCATCTTGCCGGTATTGGTGATTCTGCAAAGTACTACATTGAGAATAGCTATGTCTCACCTGTTGCACCTTTGAGTGCCGAAGAAATGAGAGCTAAGCAAGAACATAATCAAGCAATGTTGGAAATTGCATCTACCCTAAGCTATCCAAAATTTGAGGACATTAAGGACTGCACAACTATAAAGGATATGTGGGATACTCTTGCAAAGATCTATGGTGGTGACTTGAATGTGCTGAAAGCAAAGGCCGAGAGTCTTAGAGGTAAGTTTGATGAAATGAGAATGCAAGAAGGTGAAAACATTGCATAATATTGTAGTAGAATAAAAGAAGTTGTGAATGCTATTAGAGGAGCTAATGGGACTATTGATGATGAAACTATAATAGGAAAAGTATTAAGAACCCTACGTCCTATATATGCTATTAAGATCTCAGCTATTCAGGAATCTAGATGTAACTCTACTAATGTGCTTACCTTGGAAATTTTGGTCGGTAAGTTGATAGCTTTTGAACTCTCTAATTATGATAATTTCACCGTTGGAAGCATTGGAAATGTTGAATCTACTTTTATGTCATAGCTAGTTCTGAACAAGCCAAAAAAAGAAAAAGAAAGATGCATTAGTGAAAGTGAAAGTGAAAGTGATAGTGACACTTCTAATGAAGACCTAGAAGATCTAGAAGCTCTTATGGCTAGAAGACTGAGAAGGGGAAAAGGAAAGTATAAAGGTAAACTCCATATTATATGTTTTGCATGTAATAAAGTTGGTCATATAGCTGCTAGATGTCCTGATAGGAAGGATAAAGATGATTAAAGGAAAAGAAAACACAAAGATAGAAAAGATGATAGAAGCTACCAATGGAATAGAAACTATAAGGGAAAAGGTAAGAAATCTTGTTACATTGCTGAAAAAGAGACTGACACTGATAGTGATGATTGTGAAATTGAGGTAGTTTATGTGGCAATGAAAGATGAATCTGATGAGGATGAGAAAACTGCATTGATATCCTATGTGAACAAGAATGATAAATGGATTATTGACAATGGTTGTTCACATCACATGACTTGTGACAAAAATAAATTTGAGACTTTACATCATTACATAGGTAAAAGTGTAAAATTTGGTAATGATGCACCATGTCCTGTTAGAGGAAAAGGTTTGATTAAATTAACTGATAAGATATCTTGTGAAAATGCATATTGGGTTGAAGGTCTTAATTACAATTTGCTAAGTCTTGCTCACCTTAACAAAACTGGTTACCGAGTGGAATTTCATCACAAGCAAGCTAAAATATTTAATGTTGCTGGAGAACTAATTGGAAGTGGAGATCAGACTAGAGGTAATTTGTTCTATCTTGACCTATCTGAAGAAACATGTTTGATTGCACAACTTGATGAAATTTTGGTTATGGCATAAAAGGCTATGTCATGTTAACTTTCACAATCTAGTAGAGATAAGTAAGAAGAAAAAGGTAAGAGGTCTACCTAGATTGAAGAAACCTGAGATTGTGATTTGCAAGGAATGCCAGTTAGGAAAAATGACAAAGTCAAGTTTCAAGAGGAAATCATTTACTTCTGAAAACATTTTAGATTTGGTTCATACTGACCTTTGTGGACCTATGGGTGTACAAAGTTACTGTGGTTCTAGATACTTTATCTTATTTGTTGATGCTCATACTAGGATGATACATGTGATGTTTTTAAAAGAAAAATCTAAAGCTTTTCAATATTTTAAGTGGTATTTGGCTAAGGTTGAAAAGGAGATAGGTAGGAACTTGAAATGTCTTAGATCTGACTGAGGTGGAGAATTTACATCAAATGAATTTAATCTATTTTACAACGATAGAGGAATTAAAAGATAGATGTCTATACCTAGAACACCTCCACAGAATGGTATAGCAGAAAGGAGAAATAGATCTATCTTGGATTGTGCAAGGACATTGATGATTGAAAAGAATGTGGTACAAAGATATTGGAAAGAAGCTATAAGCACTGCTGTCTACACTCTTAACCGAGTACAGATCAAGAAAGGTACAAATCTGACACCTTATGAATTATGGCATGGACATGCACCAAGTGTTAAATACTTTAGAATCTTTGGAAGTAAGTTCTATATATTAAAAGACACTAGAAATGGAAATTTTGATGCTAAGAGTGATGAAGGCATATTCCTAGGGTACTCCATAAAAAGTAAAGCTTACAAGTATTTGAACTCTAACACTAACAAAATTATGGAAAGTGTGAATGTAAAAATTGATGAGTATGTAGAAAGAAATGAAGCTAACAATGAAAGAGAACCAAAAGATTATAGATCTTTTGTGTACATTGAAGAAGAGGAAGAGGCAAGTAATAGACTTGCACCTGATGTCATGTCTCAGGTAAGCAATGCCGAGAAACAAATAGAAACTACCGAGCATCGGGAAAACACTACCGAGAAAGAACAAGAACATGTCGAGCTACAAGAAAATGTTGTTGAGTATCAGGAAGAGGTTGCCAAGAATTGTCAAGTTTAATTTGACAATCTTGTTGAAGAACATGATGAAATAGAGGAGAGGACAGTTAAACCTATTTTGGCAAAATATGTGAGAAGGCATCATAAGCCTAAATAGATAATTGGAGACAAAGATATTGGAATCCAGAGCAGAAGTAAGACTAAGGATCCAACATGTCTACTATGTGAATTTGAACTGAAGACAACTAGAGAAGCATTGGAGAATGAAGACTGGATACAAGCAATGAATGAAGAAATTGACTAGATTGAGAAGAATGATACTTGGACTCTAGTGCCGAGACCTAAAAACAAGAATGTTATAGGGACAAAGTGGGTATTTCAGAATAAGATGAATGAAAATGGTGAAATCACTAGGAACAAAGCTAGGCTGGTATGCAAAGGCTATGCACAAGAAGAAGGAATCGATTATGGGGAGACATTTGCCCCTGTAGCTAGACTGGAAGGAGTAAGAACTCTGCTTGCATATGCTGCTTATAAAGATTTCAAGGTATATCAAATGGATGTCAAGTCTACATTTTTGAATGGTATACTAGAAGAAGAAGTAAATACATAGAACAACCAGAAGGTTTTATTGATCCAAACAGAAGACACATGGTGTGCAAACTAAATAAATAATTATATGGATTGAAGCAAGCACCTAGAGCATGGTATGAAAGGTTGCACAGCTACTTGATACAGATTGGATTTTCAAGAACAAATGACACAAGCAATCTATACATGAAGGAAGAAAAAGGTAAAGGTATTTTGTTGGCAAAATTTTTTGTTAATGATATTATTTTTGGTGGAAAAGATGCATTATGCAAAATTTTCTCAAATGAAATGCAAAATGAATTTGAAATGAGTATGTTTGGTGAGATCAAATTCTTTGTTGGTTTACAAGTATATCAGAGGAAGAATGAAATTTTCATTACACAGTCTAAGTATGTTAATGAAATACTGAAAACTTTTGGGATGGAAGATGCTAAACTAGTAGGAACTCCTATGGTTACTAGAAAAAAGTTATCTAAGAATGATGATGCTTCCGAAGTGAATCAAACTCTATATAGATCTATGATTGGAAAATTGCAGTACGCTTTACATAGCAGACCAGATATTACATTAGCTCTTGAGATTGTGGCAAGATTCTTTGCTAATCCTAAGGAAACACATATGATGGCTGTGAAAAGAATTATGAGATACTTGAAAGGAACTGCTGACTATGGTGTACATTATAAGAAGGATGACAAATTTGAACTCTCAGTTTATATAAATGCTAATTGGGCAAGAAATGTAGATGATAGAAAGAGTAAAAGTGCTGGAGCTTTCTTTCTTGGAAATAGATTAGTCTCCTAGACAAGAAAGAAACAAAATTACATTTCCCAATCTATTGTTGAGGCCGAGTATGTTGTTGTTGTAGTAAACTATTCAAACTTGGTATGGATAAAACAATTATTGATAGGCATGAAAGAAAAAATCACTGAACCTATTGTTATTTTCTGTGACAACACAAGTTCTATCAATATTTCTAAGAATCCAGTGATGCACACTAAGACCAAACACATTGCCATCAAGTATCACTACTTGAGAGAATTAGTACAGGACAATGAAGTCTGAATGGAATATGTGAATACAAAAGAACAACTAGAAAACATATTCACTAAAGCTTTACCCAAAGAAGCTCATGAGTATTTGCAAAGTCAATTAGGGGTTCTTCCCCTAACTAAGGTTGCCTAGACAAGCTAGGAACACTACATCAAATGTGTTACAACAGAACATTTGTCAAATTGATGCAGAAGATTGTCACAGTTTAGGGCTGGCCTAGAGTTGTGAAGAGAAGCAAGGACAAGAAATCAATCATAAGCAAGATGACAGAGGGAGAAACATAGAGCTACACAGATATTATCTATATCTAATGGATGTAAGTTTTAGTTGTTGGTTTGGCATTTTTTTCAAAGAGGGAGAATGTACTGATATGATAATACATGAGATATGATAACACATGATACTGAAAACTAAGAGTTGATGAGCTGATGGAACTAAAAGAAAAAAGGATGATTAACTGAAATGTAGAATCAGGATAGAGGGAGATCTGTATACTTCTGATGGTCACAGGAGTGAGGCTTACAGGATTCTGAATCAGAATGAACCTAAGGATATTATAAATAAGTTTTTAATGGATAGATAAGTTTTTGGATTGGTTGGTAATCATGTGTTATTCAGATGATATCATATGGTGTGTTGTCTTTTGAACTTGTTCCCATATGATGCCAGATTTACACTATGATTGACAAACTAGTTAGGCTTCACTCCAAAGTCTGACAAGGGAAAAAGTGTCAATTGATGAGGATAAAGGACATCCTCCTTTTTCTTTGAGCTCTACATTCACTCAGGCGGGTATTGCCTCATCTGCACACTCATGAATCTTCCTGAGTTGATGGATAAAAGGCCTGTAGATGCATTACTATGGAATAGTTGCCAGACCCCTGTAGGTATCCTGTATCCCAATGAACCATGACCTCATGCAATAACTTGATCTACATGTAACGAATATAACAACTAGAGAGAAACCTCCTACAACTACTTCCAACATGAAAGGGAAAATATTTCATCTCAATGATTGATGTTGGACTAAATCGACTCTTGAAGTACCCCAAGTCTCTCATAGACTAGTGCCTTATCCAATGGGTAGCAGAGTCAAATACCTCACTACAACAGGGCTATGAAACAAGAAGACAACACACTCACCCTGAACAGATCATACATTACCAAACCACCTGTGCACCCAAATATGTTATCACCTATCCAAAGAAAGGACCTAGGAACAAGTAATACATTAACCAGCATCCACTAGAAGACAAGCATGATGCATCTTTGATACCTCAGCTCATACATATCTGAACACCAGTCCTAGACTTAGTTGCTTTTGTGAAAGACAACTCTACTACAGACACTCACTAAAAATGCAAGTAGAAAAACTATAACACCCTTGATGCTAAAATTAATAAGTCTAAAACCCAAATGGAGACAATCTGAGAGCATAACAAATATATTTAAATCTTATACATAAGACATCTGCTACAATTTCATTATATTCCCATAGCCAGAAAGGGATAGAGGGAACACCCTATATGCAGAGAAGAAGGAAAATACATTGCAGGAAGAAAATTCATGGAATTAGTGCCCACAACTATGGTAGAAAGGAACCCAAACAAAGTAAAAAAATTGACCCTTTATACCACTAGATACCTTGGAAACCCATGACAAGTTGCAACAAGCTACGGACAACTAGGGCACACCAATCAAAATTACCGCATGAGCCAGAAACACAAGCAACCTTGAGCATAAAAAGTTCTTCAAACGGCACAAAAGTCATCATGCAATCAAGTAACAGGCCCCTAGACCACCTGGCAACCACTGGCACCACCAAACCAATCAAAATCTGCCAAAGAAACCATAAATTCAAGTACTTCCTATTGCTGCAAACCCTTCGGCAAATGTGAACTTGAAATCCCAACGGTCACCCTACACCAGCAATGAATCGACTGTCAAAATTTAAACCTTCATCAACTTTATATCCCCACTATCCGATCAAAATCCCCTCACGGGCTTTACATCTTAACATTCACTTCAGTCGCGCAGTCCCGCGATCATAAACCTTACCACCACAGAGAACCAGGCTCATGTTATGTTTGGTCACATGATCACAAGGCACCAAACTAACCCTTGTGATCATGAGACGATAGCTTCCTAGCTGCGTGGTTACAAACACTTGCCACCGCAAAACTATCAGCCATGTTACCTCCACAACCCCGCAACTACGACAACCCTCCAAACCTGAACCTCCGCAATGGTGACACAACTGCCATGGACATGTGGTGCCTTGTTGCATGATCTCATAGCCCGAAGATGGGCTATGCGAACATGCGACAACTCGCAGACCACTACCATAACCACCATCGCACAGAGATAACATCACCGCGCCATCGGCTAATACTGCCACCGCAACTGTTAAGCCAGGTGGTTAGTCGCATGATCCCATAACCCAAAAATAGGTTATGTGAACATGCGACAACCTATGAACTCAATGCCTCGCTCCGCAAACAACTACCATGCCATAGACCTGGGCCCACCCGCCATGTGTCACAGCACCACTCATTGAATATCACCTAGTCACCAACACTGGACCATGCCCTGCAAGCCCAAGATTGAACGACAGTCGCATGATCACAAGGGAGAGGAATATTCCTCACGATCATGCAATAATTATAGATCTCCGCGTTGTCACTCCACCAAAGAAAATCTGGGCCCACCATCAAACGAAATCACGACTAACCACCTGCCAAGTCGCTGGATGCTAGTCGCTTAACCACCAGAATCGAGAGATCAATAGATAACTGCTAGTCACCAGGTCACTGAATGAAGAACCAACCGCCAGACAGCCAAACAATGCAAAAAGCTAGGACCACACGCACAGGTGGTAGGCGGTCACATGATCACATGTCAGAAAAGTCTGACATGTGGCCATGCGACAGCGAATTAGGAAAAGCTTTTGAAAGCCCAAGCCCACCTGTCATCATACTTGCACACTTAAGGAAAGCTGGGAGATAGGGAACTAGTGCGAGGTCGAAAACACACAATGTTTTCAGCACAACATAAGACCAAAAACACACAGAGTTTCCAACACCAAAGAATAAGTGCACGAAAGCAAGAAGCACAGGGTTGAAAACAATGAAGGTTATCAGTCAAAGATCCAAAACATCATGGATTTTTTAAAACACTGTGGGTTTTTGACACTGTGGCAAATTTTGACAAAATTTCCAGTAGACTTTAAACTTTGAATAACTTACTAGGTTCAGCGATTCAGCACATGCAAATTTGACATGAGCAAGGTGACACATGAAGAACATGGGGCAGGAGGTGAAAACAAAGCTTGCAGAGAAAATAGGCCATTTTCATAAGATTTTTGCTATGACAGAAAATTGGCCTAACAATGGCTCTATTTGGGGACGATGGGTAACTTGTTCCCATGTGAGAATTCAAGATTTTTGGGAGAGCAGACCACCCATAGAAATAGAATGCAGACAACAAGGAACAAGCAGGGTAGGGGAAAGCAACAGGTCCAAAAACTGACAGACCAGGGCAAAATAGGGTAGGGGAAAGCAACTTATATACAAAAATTTACAATATTCACAAAAGGCTCAAGGCCCCAAAACTTTTGATCAGGTCTTTCCTCTATCAAACAAGTAATTTTCATCTCCACTTAGCAAAGGAAAGCTAAAAATGCATTTCTCATCCATCCTGCCAAAAACACTGTGATCCACATTCAACACATTATATAAAAAATGATCACCATACTCACCATCATCCAGCAAGATAAAGACATTAGGTTGCCATAGATGCTAACAATTTCATGACAACAAAATGTCACACTCTTTGCTTTCACTACCATGCTGAAAAAGGAAACACTCCAACTCAACACCATGACTAGAAGCATCAACATTTTGACCATTAGTTTGCAATGAATAATAAACACTTTCTATCTCCCTGCTCTGCAAACTAACATAAAACTTCTCGAGATAGAAATCTGACTTCATGAAAATGGTAGCAACTTGCTAATCAAAAATCACATCAGCATCTTCTAGAAAGGAACAAGCACTATCAGTCAATGACTCATCGGTCATTTGTAAATATGAGAAAGCCCCTTCAGACTTACCACATTCTCCAGCATCAGAATATAAAGGAGAACCACAGACATTAGGCTCTTGAAAAACTGAATCCCCACTGGTACACATATAATCATACTCATCATCACTGACATTATCAAATTTACTGTAATAATGTGTACCATCCACTTGCATATCAAAAATGGGAGAAAGGACCTCAATAGAAGTTTCACACACCATGCCATCACTCATTTTTTCTTCATCAAAAATAATATCCACTAGGCATGGGATCTCAGAAACATACTTGGGAGTGCATCTTTGAAACTCTGCATCCAAAAGCTCTAAAATTTGTTCACTACTTAGCAGGTACTAGACTTCACACTCTATCTCATTCGCCTCACTACAAAGGCTGCAAATATCTTCCTCATCTAAGACAGGGGCTGAAAATTTTTGTGTCAAGTCATCATTGCAGGAACTCATATCTATAGATTCATCTTCTATCTCTTAATAATCACAAGTTCCATCATTAGCACCAGCATCACAAGATTCATCACCCTTAAATGAATCCATCCATTTCTTAACTTTTTCTAATGCTTCATTTCTACTAGAGGTAGTTCAACCAATTTATTCAGGCATACTAAGCACTAAAAACATTTTAGTATACTAGAAATCTTGAAGCTCAATACCCATAAGAAGTTCATCACAAGCTATAAGAAATTTCTTATAGTACGAGTGGGATGACCCTTCTTTCCATTCCCCTATTGCACATCTTAACATCCTTGTACAAGTCTGCAGGATTTTTTGACTTATTAGATAAATGTCTCTTTCTCTATCAACATTTCTAAAGGCTAACTAATAACACCCACACCTCGAAACATCATCCTGATCCATCAAAGCTGGAAATTCCATTTTAAAGTATTGACAAAATAATACAACTTGTTCTCATGACAATACTTTGGTTCAAACCCATGCAACCAATGAATCTTTGAACCTCAGCATATTTTTGATACTCATTAGAAAACTAAAACTTTTATCCAGAAATATGATCAAACCTTCAAGATTGACTTCCCTTTTCAATAGTGACTTGTTCACCTAATTAGGGACTGTTCTTGCTTAACGAAATAGGATTACCTAAAGATGTTGTGAATGCTGCAAAATAATGATATGAAGTCTCCTCCAAATCACTTTTAAAACCTTGGTAGAGCTACCACCTCCTTGCAGAGGACAAATCTAAATCAGCTAAGAACCTCTTCAACTCTAAACCTTCTTCAAAACTAACAATCACAAGACAACCTCATAGAATAACTACTTGTTAGGACTGCAAATATATCACACTTGTTATAAAACACTGACCAAACAGAGACTCAGAGTCACCACTCAACACTTAGTGATAAAATATTACAAATGTATTTTGTTTATTTGACTCTGTGACATCAACCAGGACCCTAGGATGATCCAGCCAAGAACTGAAGCTTGCTGTCTTTTACCTCTTCCCCAGCGGAGTCACCATTTTGTTGGTGACTCGTATGGGCCAAACCAATCTGATCAAAAGATTTTGACTACTTCAATATAACTACAACCAGAGCTCCTTAATAGGCTTTCTTTGAGTTCTTCCCCAGCAGAGTCACCATTTTGTTGGCTTTTAAACTTGTTCCCACACGGTGCTAGGTTTACACTATGATTCACAAACTAGCTAGTCTTCACTCCAAAGTTTGACAAGGGAAAAAGTGCCAATTGATGAGGATAAAGGACATCCTCCTTTTTCTTCGAGCTCCACATTCACTCAGGCAGGTATTGCCTCATCTGCACACTCATGACTCTTCCTGAGTTGATGGATAAAAGGCCTACAGATGCATTACTATGGAATAGTTGCCAGACCCCTGTAGGTATCCTATACCCCAATGAACCATGACCTCATGCAATAACCTGATCTACATGCAATGAATCTGACAACTAGAGAGAAACCTCCAACAACTACTTCCAACATGAAAGGGAAAAGATTTCATCTCAATGATTGATGTTGGACTGAATGGACTCCTGAAGTACCCCAAGTCTCTCATAGACCAGTGCCTTATCCAATGGGCAGCAGAGTCAAATACCTCACTACAATAGGGCTATGAAACAAGAAGACAACACACTCACCCTGACCAAATCATACATTACCAAACCACCTGTGCACCCAGATATGCTATCACCTATCCAAAGAAAGGACCGAGGAACAAGAAATACATTAACCAGCATCCACTAGAAGACAAGCATGATGCATCTTTGATACCTCAGCTCATACATATCTGAACAATAGTCCTAGACTCAGTTGCTTCTGCAGAAGACAACTCTACTGTAGACACTCACTGGAAATGCAATTAGAAAAACTATAACACCCTTGATGCTACAATTAATAAGTCTAAAATCCAAATGGAGACAATCTGAGAGTAGAACAAATATATTGAAATCTTATAAATAAGACATATGCTACAATTTCATTATATTCCCATAGCCAGAAAGGGATTGAGGTAACACCCTATATGCAGAGAAGAAGGAAAATACATTGCAGGAAGAACATTCGTGGAACCAATCCCCACAACTGTGGCAGAAAGGAACCCAAACAAAGTCAAAAAATTGACCCTTTATACCACTAGCTACCTTGGAAACCCATGATAGGTTGCAACAAGCTACAGACAACTAGGGCACACCAATCAAAATTACCGCATGAGCCAAAAATACAAGCAACCTTGAGAACAAAAAGTTCTTCAAATGGCACAAAAGTCATCATGCAATCAAGTAACAGGCCCCTAGACCACCTGACAACCACTGGCGCCACCAAACCAATCAAAATCCACCGAAGAAACCATAAATTCAAGTACTTCCTATCGTTGCAAACCCTTCGGAAAATGTGAACTTGAAATCCCAACGATCACCCTACACAAGTAGTGAATCAACGGTCAAAATTTATACCTTCGTCAACTTTATATCCCCACCGTCTGATCAAACTCCCCTCGCGGGCTTTACATCTTGACATTCACTTCAGTGGCACAGTCATGTGGTCACAAACCTCACCGCCATAGAGAACTAGGCTCATGTTACGTCTGGTCGCATGATCACAAGGCACCAAACTAACCCTTACAATCATGCGACGACAACTCCCTAGCCACGTGGTTACAAACACTTGCCATTGCAAAACTATCGGCCATGTTACCTCCACAACCCTACAACCACGACAACCCTCCAAACCTGAACCTTCACAACGGTGATGCAACTGCCATGGACATGTGGTGCCCTATCACATGATCACATAGCCTAGAGACAGGCTATGCGAACATGCGGCAACCCACAGACTACTACCGTAACTGCCACCGCACAGAGATAACATTATCGCCCGCTGGCCAATACTGCCACCGCAACCACTAAGCTAGGCGGTTAGTCACATGATCGCATAACCCGAAAATGGGTTATGTGAACATGTGACAACCTGTGAACTCAATGCCTCACTCCGCAAACAACTGCCACGCCATAGACCTAGGCCCACCCACCATGTGTCACACCACCACTCGTTGAATATCACCCAGTCACCAACACCGGACCCATGCCCTGCAAGCCCAAGATCAAATGGTGGTCCTATGATCACAAGGGATAGGAATATTCCTCATGATCATGTGGTAACCGTAGATCTCCGCGTTGTCACTATGCCAAAGAAAAATTGGGCCCACCATCAAGTGACATCATGACTAACCGCCAGCCAAGTCACTGGATGCTAGTCGCTTAACCGCTAGAATCAAGAGATCAATAGATAACTGCTAGTCGCTAGGTCGCTAAATGAAGAACCAACCGCCAGATAGCCGAACAATGCAAAAAGCTGGGACCACACGGATAGGTGGCAGGCGATCGCATGATCGCATGTTAGAAAAGTCTGACATGCGGCCATGCGACAGCCAATCAGGAAAAGCTTTTGAAAGCCCAGGCCCACCTATCATCACACTTGCACACTTAAGGAAAGCTGACAGATAGGGAACTAGTGCAAGGTCTAAAACACACAATGTTTTCAGCACAATAGAAGACCGAAAACACATAGAGTTTCCAATGCCAAAGAATAAGCGCATGAAAGCAAGAAGCACAGGGTCAAAAATAATGAAGGTTATTGGTCAAAGATTGAAAACATCATGGATTTTTGAAAACACTGTGGATTTTCAACACTATGGCAAATTTTGTCAAAATTTCCAATAAACTTTAAACTTTGAATAACTTACTAGGCTCGGTGATTTAGCACATGCAAATTGGACAGGAGCAAGGTGACACATGAAGAATACGGGGCAGGAGGCAAAAACAAACCTTGCAAAGAAAATAGGCCATTTTCTTAAGATTTTTGCTATGACAGAAAATTGGCCTAACATGGTGTTGCCATCAATGCCAAAGAGGGAGATTGTTGTAAACTGAATTGAAACAATTGTTGTAATTTCATTGATGTCAAACCTTAATTGGTAAGACTGTTGCTACTTAGGAAAGTACTATATCTATTTGAGTGTTGCTAAGAGGGGTAAGCAAGATTGGTAACAATACCACCTAAGGAAAGGTTGAGTTATCTTGATACTATAAAGTGTACTTGAATATGTTGCACTCTGATGAGATAATGTATTGTTTATCTTAGCAAGACTGAAGACTAAACTGGTAGGCTTAACCGAGCTAAGAATGGAAAAATCATGTTCAAGTTGAGTAATGTTAGTGTCGACCGAGTTAGTATATGCTGAGAAAATTATAGTGTCGACAAAGCACTAGTAAATTGCCGAGGAAGACAGTGCAAGCCAAGGAGACAATTTTAGTATTGATTGAGCATTCTACATGAAGACTGGGTGAACAATCACAGTATTGACTGAGCATCAACAATTTTATATTTGAAGAGAATTTAATTTTGGAGCTGACATTGTTGAATTCTTGGATTATGTAAAACATGTTGACTTTATTTATTGATTGTTTGGAAGCATTAAATGCATTGTAAAATGTTTTATTGTAAATCTTAAAGAGATTTGAGATGATTCTAGAAAAGGACCTCAAGAACATAAAGCGGGTAGATTCAATGAATCTGACCTAACCCTAAGATCTACGAATGAGATTGAGCAGCAAAAGATGAGTTAACCTAATTCAGGAAAATATAAGGGCACCTAAACATTGTGATATGTATGTACATGGTGAACAGAGAATGCTGAAAGAGGAAAGTTTTGTTGACTAACTAAGTAGAAAAGGTTGAAGGAGAATGGTGGTGATTGCTTGAAGAAAAGTTTCGAGCAAATCAAAGATGGAAATGGAAAAGTTTCAAAGTCAGTAAACCAGCATTAGTGTATGGAATCGGATCTGATATTTGCAAAGTGAGTTGTATATTTTTCAGATAATACTGCTGCTACTTTCTAACCATTGTAATAGTCGAAGTCCTTTTAACAGAGGTTGACCTAACAGTCATATGTTAAATGCTTTGAACAAGGTTGCATTCTAATGGAGTGTATGTAAGTCCTATGACTAGGCTCACTTTTAATAGGGTGATTGAAATCCTTTAACCGGATCACATTTGACAGTGTGTATTGTAACCTTTGACAGGGTTGGCTTTTTACCAAGCTCACTTTAGAAGAGTGAAAATAATAGTAGCATGTTACAAAGTGGTTTTTCCCATATTGGGTTTCCACTATAAAACCTGGTGTTTATACTTGTGTGAATGTTTAAATCTGAACATTGCTATGTTTTAGAAGTTAAGCTATAGCTAGGTAGTGGATTGCATTGTTAGATGTTTCTATTATTGAATCAGTGATGACTGAGTTTTTTTTGGTTTTGGATCTGATTGAAGGATAAGTTTATGAGATTGTTTTATACATCAGGACCTGAGAACAACTAATTCACCCCCCCCCCCTCCCTCTCTATTGTTCTAAATCATATTAATAGAAAGAACATAAAATTATAAGAGAATAAAAGTTCATAAGGGATATTGGATGCATTTCACCAGAAAAGAAGAGAAGAATGACACATTATGCCCCCTAAGTGGTTTTGATTTGTACTAGACATGTGATTTGAAGAAAACATAAGATTACACTCGAGACATGAATCCTTATGTAACATAATAAATGTATGAAAGAATATATGTTATCACATAAAAGGAAAATAAGTCAACAAAGGGGAAAATAGATCCTAAGATATAGATAAGAAAAGGAAATAGGGCCCTTTCCCACCAAGTGAGGAGATAAGGGAAATAACTATTATGTTGCCCACAAAGTAGGATAATGAGCCCCAAAGGATATGCTAGCAATGTTAAAAAGTGAGCACCAACATAATAGATATGTAGATGTACTAAATAGAATGATCATGAAAAGATACCGTTTAACAACGCAATTCATTTGAAACATACCACAAGAAATGAATCCTTTATATTGCAAATAATGATATTGAATAGTCTTATGAATTTTATGAAGCATAGAAAAATAAAATATTTTATGTATAATTAGATGTAAAGAGAAGAGTTTAATATGCATACACTCATAAACTAAAGGTTTTTTATTTCCAAGGTCAAGGATGTTAGTTTTGGTATAGAATATTTATGTGAAATTTAATGTTCCCCAATCTTGAAGAGTTCATAGGCCATCCATAGGGTTGATGTGATTAGGATCCTTAAGGTCTAAGGTTAAATTTGTGAAAATAAAATCATCATGATCACCTTTTTCAACACACCCAAATTTTATTTGAGATGTATCTTGAAAGGAGCAATAATAAGCATAAAGTATGTGATCTTCTATTTCTAAAGCACTCTTAGGAGAAGGAAAAGCATAACACATTAAGGATTCATCTACAAAAGGAATAGGAATTTGTTGATAATTGGGAGAAATAATCATGTTATCATCCAATTGTATAAAGGTTGCTTCATGAGGAAGGGATTAATCTATGTCCTTATCCAAGGGCTCATCCCAAATAGTACGATTCTCAAAGGATGGAAGAAAGTACACAGTATGAGAGGAATAATCATGAATTTAAAAGGTTTCATGAGGGAAAGTGTATTCAATATCCCTATCTAGTGGCTCATACCAAATAGTAGGATTATCAAATTTAGGAACATCATGACTCACTATAGTTTGATCAACATCATCTTCAAAGAGATTACCCTTTGGAGGGGGATGTTTTGAAGAAATATTTTCATTAGAATCAATGAAAGGAAAAAATAAAGTATCATCATATGCATGAAATAGAATATCTTGAAGATCATGAAGAAAACATGAAAATAAAGATAACAATCCCATTGAAAATAAAATGCAATGATTTAGAAGAATTTTTTTTGTGCTTTTATATCAAATTTGAAACAAAATGCAAGGCAATATAAGAATGTAGGATGCAATTTTAGTTGTTTTTTGAATTTTCATAATGCAAATACATGAAAATGATATAATGTTGTTAACAAAATCTATATGAAAACAATGTAAAGAAGATCTAACTAGATGCACAAAGAAGAAATCTAACTTTGAGATCAAACAAAGGAGGCAATGCATCGGATTCACCAACATAACATAAATAACCAATGAAAAAGGGGATATCAAGGGATCTAACTCCAAAAAAAAAAAAAAGATGTGTTGGGTTCACTGAAATGTTTAGGTGTGAAATGGATAGTAATGATTCTAACAATATAAACTATGAGAGATGAGTTCATTAATTAACCATTTGAACACTAACAATCAAAATATATGAGAAAGAGAGGCTTCCAAACATAACTCTCAATGTAACCCAAGTTAGATTAGAAAAATCCAAGATGAAGGGATGTCAATACTAAACCCAACATATATCAAGGAAGTACACAAGAAAGTCCTCTTTCATGTGCAATGAAGGATTTGACTAAAGATATGTAAATGCAAATGTGAAATTGAGCCAATTGATTTAATGAGAAAAGTAAGATAGATGTAGGTGCTAAATATAAGAAGTTATCCCAATAAAGATATGAAATTAGGTCTAGACTAAGAAGTGAAATGAATGATAGAGTACTCACCTTGAAATGTGTAGAGGAATATGCCTTTTTTTATAAGAAAACTATCAATCTCAACTTGTGATAGAATTTTCAATTGCGGATTCACGACCACAACAGAAACTTAGAAAGTGTTATTTTTCTTAGACCTCCAGGAATAGGTTGACCTAGTGCAACATGTTCTAGAAAATTTTTCACATAGTTACTGTATTCCTAGGACACTGTAGTAAATTTGACCTAACTTCTTTAGAAATGTGTCAGGGAGTAGTTTCCAGATTTGTGGTTGTAATTTTCATATCTTTCTCCTACCCATAGAAAGTCTTATTCTTGGGTTTGGGTGGATGAGGACTTTTCTTGGTCAATCCCTAGATTGAGGAATCAACCTTGAAATTGAGATGTAAATGTAATGATAAAGCACATGACAACATATATATCTTAGGATTGAAATTATCAAATGAAAGATACAATTACCTTTGTAGATGCAATTGAATTTGATATGTGATCAAGTATGCAAATGTAATAGCCTTAACTCAAAGAAACCAAAAGGAAATCAAAGAAGTCAAAATGTCATGTATATGAATGCATGTGATATGTCATGATGAAGGATGGAAGAACTTGAATGATTTGAAAAAATGGATCTCCTTTGTAGAAGCCAAACTCCACTACCACCTTCAAGGAAGAAACTTGATGCAAGAAGGAAATGCTTGAATTTGATGAATGCTTGAAGATGCTTGCTTGAAATATCATTAAAACACATGCATTATTTCTCCTAATTTCTTTTAGAATAATGATGTAGCTTGATTGGGATGAAAATTAAATACCCAAGCCTCCTTATATACTAGTTTTTGGGATCGAAAATAAAGTAGGCTGACCCGGGAGAAAAATAAATCAAACGGCAAACCTAAGGCACTTTGAGCCCTTCAATTAAATTCTCATGGAAGAGGTAAACTTGGGTCTACCTCTTCCTCAAACATGTCGACCTAGTTGACATATTCCCAAGGGCGGTCCTGGAGGCCTCAGAGAAGGTGTAGAAAGAATCAAGGGATGTGTTGGGTATCCTAAAATTTTTCAAGGTTTGAAGTCCAATTCATGGTTTAGGTCTCCATGCGAGTGTTTTTCCTGGACTAGGGTTTGTAAAGTGTCGTGAAAATGGTCTTGACATGTTCAGGAAAACCCTTACCCTAGGTCTTGTCTTCCAAAATGTTTCCATTCGTTTCCAAACTTCATGTGGCCTTCTTGTTTCTTTTTCTTGGTTACCTTTAAATCACTTAAGTTGCTATTTGTGCACATGCGTATTTTCCCCTAGTGTTCGCTGAATCGGGAAATGTATTATCAAAGGTCAAAACAATCTGGCGATTCAGCGAATGAGTCATGTTCATGTTCATTATTAATTTCAGTCGCCAGTTCTCTAGATCCTCCAGCGGTTATCCCAAACAACTAGCGAATTGGCGAATGCATTAAAGCCAAGCATCTAACCCTTTGTTCGCTAAGTCTCCAAGTGTTTCAGCGGTTTCATTTTCTTTTCCGAGAACTAGCGAATGGCGGTTATCTCCAATTCTCGCAATATTTGGCGGTCTTTTGAAACAATCTAGCGATTCAGCGAACACTGTGTTCGCTTGTTCTCAGAATCTGGCGGTCAAGGGTTGTTTCAACTAGAGAATTAGCGAATACCGTGGATTGCTTTCAAGATCAACGGCCCTGTTTTAATCTCAAGATATCTTTGGGTCCTACATATTTGATCTCGCGAATGAGCGACTAAATGAAAATAATGCTATTCTCTAAATTTGGCGGTTCTGATGGTTTGCCCAAAAGGATTTCAGCGGAGATAATTTTTCTTTGTTCGCTGATTCTCAGAATAAGTTGGTGATATGCTAAACCATTCAGCGATTCAGCGAAGCCTTTGGTCGCTAGTTCTCTTAATAAAAAGGTAAAGGTTAAAACAATCTGGCGAATAAGCGAATTAATGGATGATAAGTTTTAAGGCTTCAGTCGCTTATTCTCGAAATGAAATTGTCACTGATATAGAGTATTTGGAGAACTAGCGAATGCTCTTTGTTCGCTGATTCTCAGAATTAAATGGTTAAGGGTTTTGATAATCAGAGAACTAGCGATCGCCATCGATTGGTGAAGATCAACGGTCAATCTGGAATCCTGGTATAAAGTGATGATTAAGTTAAATGATTTAGCGACTCAGCGAAGCCAGTGTTCGCCAGTTCTCCAGAAAGTCAAGTGGTTAAGTATTTTTTTTTAGCGAATGCGCGAACCCTTTGTTCGCTAGATCTCCAGGAAAGTTGACCGTCAGTCATAACATTAAGAGAATGGGAGATGGCTTTGTTCGCTAGTTCGCCAAATGGTAATTGCAGGTTAACTGTATAAGTGGGAACCCTTTGTTTGCTGATTCACGAAATGCTTGGATGGTTAAGGATAGGATTCCGAGAACCCACGAAGCTAATAGTCGCTAGTTCTCCAAATGTGAACCAGGGTCAAACAAGGATTCAGAGAATTAGCGAAGCCAGTGGTCGCCAGTTCTCCGGTTGATAGCTAGGGTTAGCATTCTATTCAGCGATTAAGAGAAGCCATCAGTCGCTGGTTCGCTAAATGAGCTCAGATGAAAAAGGTCATAAAGGAAAAAGAAAAAGGACCGTTGCCACATAGATAAAGTACTTTGTCGATATGGACATAAAACTAGTAAGCCATCAAATCAGCTTCAAGAAGAAAGATTGTATGACGCAAACAGTTTTAAAGTACAGAATCCTGATCATTCCCTCTTCACCTTGTTTTCAAGTAGTTTAATCTATCTGTCAACATCCGGACATGGCGAGCTTGAAATTTGAAATCTGGGGGTACATGAAATTGAATATGGGATCCATTAAGGAGATTTGCATTAACTGTGGTAGTTGCACACCTTGGATTCATATCGATAAATAAGTTGAAGTTCGTTGTTTATTTGTTCAAGTTTCAGTTGTCAAGAGTTTCTGTCTGTCCAGAGCATTTCTGAGCATAAAGCATTTGAGATACAGAGAATTGAAGGTGTTTCTGTAGCAAGGATGAGTCAACCTGAGAAGAGTGCAGCGTCTTCCAGTAGTGAGGCCAAGTCAAAAGCTGGTGAGGACAAGAATAAGCCTAATTTTTTAGATGAATTCCTGAAACTGTTGCCGGGCTCCAGTCAGAACAAAAGGGCTGCTGATGACATGTTTGAAGATCTTTTGAAATGGTGTAGAGACCCAATCACTCCGGAATTCACAGGTTACACCATTTTCAACTTCTTTTACGACAATAGAAATAAGCATGTTCCTGTATGTAATGGTTGGGTGCTAGGATTAGGAAAAATGGTTGTCCCTGACGTTTTCCTAGATATTGATTTAATTGTTGCCCTAGCCAGAAGATATGACCCTATCTCAAGGACAATCAGGAAAGAAGACCAATCACCCTTAGTTACTCTTGATAGGGGATCTTTCATGAAAGCTTTTGGTCTATACACGTCCTTTTCCACTGAGATTTATTTAAACAAAGAAAAGGCAAGATACAGAAGCAATGTAGGGTCAGCAAAAGACCAGTTGGTTAAGCATATGCCAAAACAGGACAAATATATAGCCCCCCTTCCTGCTAACATGAATGCCCCATACCAGTTCAAATCCCTTCATCATTATATGAGATATACGTGTTATGCATTATGTAGAGTTTTGGGAATGGATGGGAATGCATAATTTTTACCAGCTGACTTGTTGATGATCATCCTGGATATTCAAAACCCCTTGGTAAACACTGACTATGATTACATTCAGTATGTGATTGATAGGATGCATCAAGGGCTGATGTCTGTTAAAGAAAGTAAAATCCCTATTGAGTTCATGCATTATTCTCTGTTAATGCATTTGATTCTATTTTTCAACATCAACAGTTTTGATGCAAACATGTTAAAACCAAGGTTCAATTTCAAGGATCAGCACAACCCAGTGCAGTTGTGGGTGAGGATATGGAATTCTACATCTAATGAGGCAGATTTTTGTGTTTTTCAGAATTTCATTGTTTATCCAATTATCAGGATGCTAGGTATAAATGTCACTAGGTTATCTCCTAGAGTCCTCAGGCTTTTAAGACCACTGCAGTATGTGGATAAGTGGGATGGAAATCACAATTGGGGTGATTTCTACTTGGGAGATAATTCCACAATTATCAGAGTTTATGGCTGTCCCCAACCCCCACATTTATTACCAAAGTATGTGCCTCCGAGGTTGGCTTGTTTGGAATTTGTTTGGCAGCTTATGTGTACAGATAAAGAGCTCCTGGCCCCTCACAGAAAGGGTACATTCACACCCAGGCAATTCAAGGTAGGTGATTTCCTGATAGGAAAGAGGGCTTTTCCTCAAATCAGTGCATGGCTACAACAATTCAAAATGGTTACTGGTGCTTGTAGGCACATAGATCCTGAGGATTTCATCAAGACTACCAGGATGACTTACATCCCAAACATTGGTGTGATCAAAGAGCATGAAGGTTTGGATGAAGAAGATGTGATCAGAAACATCTTAGATGAAGATGAAGTTAAAAGGAGATGGTACAGATTCTTTGATTTAGTCGATTTGTCCAACCAGTTGAAAGCATCTCAGATTCCTTTTGAGGGTTTTTTCCCTGATCTTCCTTATTTGAAGAGGATTGATGGGATGATTGAAAAGTATGACACCTTGGCAAATCAATTGGAAGGCTTGATTGATCAGAATGAGCCAGAGAAGAAGAAGAAGAAGAAGAAAGATTATTCATCTTCTGATGAGGAAGAATTCACTGATGAGTCACAAGAAGAAGATAGTCCTCCACAGGTTGAGAGACCACCAATTGTTGATCTTACTCAAGATCAACAAGAAATGCAAGATATCTCAGAGCCACCATTGAAGAGACAGAGGCTTGAGGAAGGTGAACCTTCAAGGCATGTGAGACAAAGAAGGGAAATTGATAGAGCATCTGCTCTTGTACCAGGTGATAGGCAATACCATCATCAATTGAGGAAAGCAATAAGAGCAGGCAAGAAGATAGCCATTGAGCAAGAAGGCAGAGAAAAGTCCTTATGGTTGGAGAAGGATATCAGAGAGGTTTATCAAGAGGAATTCTTGAGTGATGATCAGTTCATTAAGACTGATGAGTTCAAAAGTTTTCTCATTTGGAACAAGCAGCAAGAAGTAAAGAAAGCTCTGCCTGAAGGTATGGAGCCAAGTGAAGAAACTTTGAGAGCTCTTGCTTCATATGATCCTAGCCTTGATCCCATCACAGTGGACGAAGCCAGAGATTTGGTGAAATCAAGTGGAATGTTGTTAACCCCAGGATGGGATCTGACTTCTGCATTCCTCATTGATCAACTGAGAAAGCAACCAGAGGGTAGCCTATCATATGAAGTTCACATTGGTGACATGATTAGAGGAAGTGGCTATGACCCTAAATCCCAGGCTGTTGCAATGTGGTCCATGGCTCCCAAAACTCAAAAGCCATCCCTATTGAGTATAGAGGATAAGATGGAGGGGAATAAAATTATATGGACTGTACAAAATACAACAGACCTTGAGGTCTCCAAGGCAGTAACTCATTGGGCTAATCTGAATGAAGCTAAGACAGCTCAGCTGTCAGAAAGATATGCCAAATTGTTTGAGAGTTCAAGCATGGTAGCCAAGGACAGAGATCTGAAAATGATGAGGATCAAACAGTTGGAAGATGAGCTGGCAGAAATAAATGTCAAACTTGAGGAAGCCTCAAAAATAATTCCTCCTCCTCCTTTGCAAGTTGAGATACCTGTTCAGGTAAATTTGGAGGCAACTGAGGGACCTGCTGAAGACTTGGAAAAGTTGAAATTGGATGCATCCCTGGACACTATAGCCAAAATAGTGCAGTACAGGTAGGACAAAATAAAGGACAGGATGGATGCAGTTCATAAATCAGTCAGCCTATTACATCAGACCAATCAAAAGGTGAATGACTATTTAGCCACCTTGGAGCCACTCTATAGTGTTTGGTCTGGGAGGAATTTATTGTTTGATAAGCTTGACAGTTTACAAGAACACATGCCTGATATCCCAAATGTAGTAACTGATGTGTTTGAAAGGATTGGCCTAATAAGTGCAGCATCAAAGTTTTTCAAAGGAAAATCAAACCAAATAAAGGCTAAGTTAGCCATGTTTGATAAAGATTACAGCAAGTATTTGCCCCCGGTTTATGATGACAATGGAAATGTGGTTAAGCTGGAAGATTGGAAGCTGTCAATGGGTCAGTTGGTCATCAATCAAGATGCCTTCCTAAAAGACAATAAGGCTTTGGACGTAGAAGGAACTAACAATATAATTGATAGTTTATTCAAAGTTGAAAGTGATTGTATCAAGTTTATATCAAAAGTTAAAAATGAAACTGATTCTACATGGGAACGACAAGTCAACTTGTTACAGGAGCTGCAGAGTTACAATTGGCCATCTGATGATGATGTGGCAGCTTGGGAAAAGCTAATCACAAAGAAGAAGAAGAAACCGGTCATCCAGCTGACGGAGGAGGAAGAAGAATAGATCGCACTTGGCACATGATCCAGAATTTGAGGGAGAGCGTGTTCAAACAGAGAATGATGTAAGTTAGCCTGTAATGGCGGTCATCATTCATATGACAAACTTGGTAACTGCTCTAAAAATATCTACAAACAAAGGTGCCAGCTGCGGAAGTTGTTCAGAACTGAAAATACGCCTTGCTGTCTCTATTAAATATCTTTCTGTTTGTATTTTCTTTTGTTTTCTAGCGCAATTTTCTATCAGCCATCCGAAGCTTGTTGCATCCTTTCGAGGATTCCAGGATGGTTGATTAGTATAAATAGTCTGTTCCTATTGTTGATCAGGGTTGGAAAATATTTTGTAAAGGAGAGGTCTGAAATATAGAACCTGATTTTCTGTGAAATCAAGGAAAATTGTACGAATGCATTTTATCAATTAATACAAATACACTGGAGTTCTGTTACTACAATTTGATTGTCTTTACATGTGGAATGTTTTAGTTTCTTTATGCATTTAAATTGTAAGACAGTTTAAATACATCTTTCACAAGGTGAATGTAGGGGTTGAGCTTAAGTATCTTTCAAGGAAAGAGTAAAATCTTAGGGGAGGTCTCTGGGAATTGAATATCTATATGTGGATTTGATGACAGGTTTAGGAATGGAAACAATGATATGTTAGGCATGTTATTGGAGTTTCATTGTATTCGCTTTAATAGATATATGTGAAGGTAGAGTTCGACTCTGATGCCCAGCGGATAAGGGACTGGTTTTAGATCCACTTACATTGGTTTACCATCCAATATATAATTGATTAAAATTTTACTTCATATGCATAATTTCCAGACTTGAGTCATATTATGACAAGTTCATAAATATGTATTTCAGTGCTTTGTAGAAGCAATAAACGAGGTTAACCCTTCCCTGAGTTTAACTCTAAAAGGAAGAAGGATGAATATCCTTAAGCCATTGTATCGTGTTGCTGTTTTTATAGTCTATATCATGATGTTGTGTATCAGGATGATTTGGGCTATACTCAGAGTTTTAGCAACTTATTGATTTGGATTTTGAAGGCAGTAACAGAGCAGTGAAGGAGCAAGTTCTCAATTCAGAGCTCAGCTGAACGTTGAATTGATAGAGGTACACCCGCCTGAGTATGTATTACTCGAAGTGAAGAAGGTTTTAACCTTAATACCTTAGTAGTTTGTAACTTGCTAGGTTACAGCCATTGGGATTATTTGAGTATTTGATTAATCTGCAGGTTCAAACACTAACAGGATGATGAAACCACTAGAAGATATGGCCAAAATAGTGATAAAATAGGTCCTAAAGGACCATGCTAGAGAGAGAGAGAGAGAGAGAGAGAGAGAGAGAGAGAGAGAGAGAGAGAGAGAGAGAGAGAGAGAGAGAGAGAGAGAGCAACGTTAAGGAGGGCTAAAAGGTCTCAAAATGAAGTGCATCCATTTCTAGATGGTACACTAATTAAAGAAGGGCAATTTATGACACTACAACACCATATGCATGTTAGAAAATGATTTCTTTTTATGGCATAGCTTTTTTTTTTGTATGGAGAATAACCACTACCCATATTTGTCTTGTCATTATTTATTGTTATTAGATTGCCAATGCTCTACTCTTGATTCATGACACCTAGAGCTTCTTTATTTTCTTTTTGTTCATGTACTCATGAACACCACTAGTCAACTATGATTTCTTTTAAGGGTATATGATCTTTAATGCATTCTATTCTATTCCATATTAAGAATGCTATTATAGATAGATTAGGTTTAAAATTAAAAAGTAAACTTATTCAACAATTTTTTTCATTGATTGAAACAATCTTAACATCCCTTGAAATAGTTCTAAACCCTTTTGACAATGTACAAAATAAATTACAAGCCTCATTACAATGGAGAAATTTTAGTTTATAAATTTATTTTCATTAAAATATGCATACTTCAAAGTCTTCTTAATATCCTGGGAAATAAAGTAAACACAACCTATCCACCAAAAGATAATAATAGTTATTATTTATTCAAAAAATATTTAAATTAAAATATTAGTCAATAGATCCTTGATCTATTGGTAAAGTTGAATGGTTCTAAATGAACTAATTAGAAATCAAATTGTATTCACTAGAAGGACCTTACATCATTAGAAATGAGTCTCAAATGGTATCCAAGGTGACTTGGGCAGAATGAATATTAATGAGACTAACTTTATGATTTAAACAAATGAAAAATAGACACAAATCAACATTTAATTAACATTAAAGTCAATCAGAATTGGAGAAAATACAATCTTTAAAAATTTAAATTTATTCACACATAAGTCGGTTATCTCTTATTACACCAGAAAGCAATATCTTTTTCTTTCCGGATAGGTTCGTTGTAGTGTCTTTGATATTTTATTCGCACTCGTTTCCGTCTTTAAGATAATCTTGATATTTTGCCAGTTTGTTAACTTTTATGAATGTAATACATTTACCATTTTACTATATAAGTCCAAATTGTCTATATCAGTTTGCCAACTCTAGAATATATTAAGAAAAAGGCTTCTCAAACAGCTACAAGATGGGACCTTTATAACTGTACCTACAATCACAAAATACGCAAAGAGGAGAGGAATCTTGATCTCCAAGCCTTTAGTTTATAATAATATCAATATATTTTACCTCCAAGAGATAAAAAGGTGAAGAAAGGTAACCTCCCTATACCATTCAGTCCTTACACCTCTTTTCTCCATCCAGTAAGAAAACAAACAAGTTGTTATGATAGATACGTACTTTTAAAAGATGAACAGTAGCCATAGATTTAGTCAAAATTCTTATCTTATTCTCATGTCCATGCAGGGACAATCGTATAAGATTGCTACAAGCAACTTTAGGTTATCACCTCCGTCTATACTGCTTTTGTAGATTCCTATTGAATGTGAAATAGAATGGCTTTATATTCTGCTTGAAATGTTTTCCTAGCCTTCCTCTGCTCCAGTCATTCATACTCAATGTGCTAAGATAAGCAATCAATATATTTATTCCCAGGGTCCATCAGATTCTCTTCTTGAGCCGTCCAATTCTGGACGGTTTGAATTTTACCATGCTTTTACATCTGTATAGCTGGACTCGCCTGTCTGTATTGAATTGAATATGCTCTAATTGACGGCTTCAGGTCTGTGGTAGGGCAAGGCTTATCATGTTGGAATCCATTTGGGTAAATCCAGAATTCCGCAGATTTTTATACCCATCTTCTCCTCCTCCGCCCTCTGTGCTAAATTTCCAATTGGGTTGTTTTAGGGTTCACGTTACGTTTCCTGGTCAGTTGGGTCGTTTTAGGGTTTCTGTTTACTTTTTCTGAACAATTGGGTTGTTTTAGGGTTTCTGTTTACATTTCCTGAACAATTGGGTTGTTTTAGGGTTTCTATTTACATTGCCTGATCAATTGGGTAGTGATTTTTTTCTTTTGTGTTTGTTTACATTGTCTGACCAATTTAACGTCTTGGGTGGGTTGGGACTCTTGGAATCGTAGCTCCTTTATGGGTTTTTTGGCAGGTCAATATATTCTGATAATTCCTCGATTGCTGCTGCGCATTGCATTTATATTCGTGTTTGTTAAAAACGCTATATTCTGGGCTCTAGATTGCTTTGAATCTGAGAATTCTGCATGGCAGGATTGTTCAGTAAAATGAAGAATATTCTGCTTCTGCAGAACTTATCAGAGCGCTCTTGCCCATATGCTACTTTTGGGGACTTTATGCAGAGAGTCTGTGAAAGTGAAGAGGATTTTGAGTGTGCTGTTTGCTTGAGCTCATTTGAAGAAGATGATGAGATTCGAGAGCTCTGTAATTGCTCCCACATATTTCACAAGAATTGCTTGGATAAATGGCTTGATCTCACCAGAATACCTGCCCCTCTCTGCAGATCTTCTCTTGTTCCTCAGACGGTTGATACAGCAGATAATGGCGAAGATGTATCATGGGCTGTTGATAGGATTTCTCATCTCTTCGCTGAAGATTTAGTCATAGCATAACATTTTGTAGTATTGTAATTATGGTGTATGGTTGAGGATTATAAGTGTGAATACAGAGTTTAGACATCAGAGGTATTTCAAAGGAGATGCTCTTTCATCATAACATATTAGTTTTTAATATAGATTTTTACTCACAGTTGTTGGCTCTTGACCATCTTGGTTGGCTACTTGGCTCTTGAACATCTTGGTTGGCTCCATATTTACAATAACAATTAAACAGACTATGCAAAAGTGGCGACATATATTCAATTTTATTGCTTTTTTCACATCGCCGGCCTTCTTTGTCCCCGATTTGTTAGGGTTGGCCTACAGACCAACATATAGAAATAATCGCTGTTATTGAAAATCTAACACAAAAATATATTTAAACATGTACTGACGACAATAATTATAGCTCGTTATAAATTCAATAAATTTTGTACATATTTTATTATATTGTGTTTTTGTTTAACTTAGCGCTTTAGGTAACGTAGAGATCAAGTATACGTTGATCTGATAGGGTGTCCTTCAAAGATTTCAAGTAGACACGGAACAAAACCGATTCTGGAAAAATCTTGCCTTGAAATTGACGAGTCTACAAATTTGTACGTTTGGAAATTGTTTCTTCCACTAAAATGCATATATCGATCAATCTAGATATTCATGTATTATGGTTTTTATATCCATTCAAATAGAATTACAGGATATATTGAATAATATAAAGGAAACAAGAATACAAATGATTTAAGAGTCTTGTTTAGAAACATGTATTTTTCTTAAATTTGTAAGATTTTCTTCGTGATCTGTATATTTTGTGGTCCATGAATTGACAAAAATTTGCAAAAAAATCACTTAATTTTTGTAAATATATAAAAAAAAAAGTTTCACTTTTTTTTTTTTGGTGCATTATGTTGGATCTTAGCAAGGGCCAAAATAAAAGTATGATTTGAAGTTGCAGGAGAGTAGGATTGAAAAGATTGCATGAGTGTTTGGTTTTTATTAAGTAAAACAGGTTTTACAAAGTGCCATGACTGTTTGTTATTCAATATTTGAAGTGAGAGTTTAGATTAATAGATTTTAATGGTTCTATCTTATTGAATTTCTGATTATATTTATATTTGCCTCAAAGTATTGTGTATATTTAATATTTATGGATTGAGTAGTCATATTTATAAATAAAAGAATTGGAAATTTAAATAACATTTTTAAGACTTGAATTATGCTAGGGATGAAGGGATTAGATTCTACTTTTAGCCAATCAAGTCTTTCTGATTAATTAAATAAAAGTTAAAAAAACTTATTGACGTCAGATAAGTGCAATTGACTATGATGTAGTTATGATCATGCTAAGTTTCGGAGATTGATGCAATTATGTGAAATAGATAGTGTTCAAGTGACCCTGCCAAAGAACTATGGTTTATTTGTCCATACAAGGGCTACAATAGTTAATGCCATAATGACTATTGGTTGATTCTTTCAATAGAAATGATTAAAGGGGTTTTCCTCATTGTGAATGGATTTAATTGTAACTTTTATATTAAATTAATAGAGAAGGCACTATTCATCAAAAAATATCCCCTACATGACTTAGGGTTTGATGTTCTTTTACACATATTATAGGAAACAAAAATGTTGTTAAAAATTTAGTGCATGTGTCAAAAAAAAGAAA
>BSBK01012520.1:5000-115781 GCA_027943335.1 Chamaecyparis obtusa | reverse complement strand
ATTTCTCACCATTCAAATCCTTGTTCCACTTAGTAAAGATTTTCATTACACCAATACACACCCTAATACGTCTCCTAATGACATTGAAGTTCAATCCATTTTATAATAATTTATTAATCACCAGGTTATACTGTCAAAAACAATAGTTTTACTATCATCTTGATACTAGGGCATCAATTATCTACCATGTGCCATAACTATTCACTTCCAAACCAATTGCACTCTAAGGTGCATTGAGTGTGCTTCCAAATAAATTGAAATAAGATTTTTCCATCAGCTTAATCTAGAGTTACAATGAGACCCTTATGAGTCACTCTATAAATTAAGGTTTAAAGACAATTTATTTAAAATCTCATTGATCTCCCATAATACTTCACGGCAACCCTTAAAACTTGAATGAAAAGATTGTCAAATCTATCCTCTACACGATTCAATTTATTAAAGGACCCTTTACAATCCCTTTACACATAAAGAAATGTCGAGAACTGAAGAAAATATTACATATATACAAAGGAATAGTAAGGGCCCATTTGGTTGTTGGAATTAATCTAGAATAGGAAAATGGGAATAGGAAAATTGGCGTAAGTTAATTCCAATTTTGGTCCAAAATGAAAATTATCTGATTCCTCTCAAAACCTAGAATAAGATTAATTCTCATTTTGGACCAAAATTGGAATTAACTTATGCCAATTTTCCTATTCCAAGTTAATTCCAACAACCAAATGGGCCCGTTCATTAAACAAATACCTTGCTTCATTATTCTAGGACTCCTACCTATTACAATACATCAGATTTGTGACATATTTGTCACCCTTATTGACTCATTGAACTACCAAGGAAAGGTCTTGTGGGCTTTCCTATCCCAACCTTTTATGACTATCCACATACTGTAGTATGATAGTCAAAGGTTTATAAAATTCAACACCTTGACCTTCCTCCAATCTGTATGTCCTCTAGATTTGACCACCCCAATTTTATAATGCATTTTGATAGTTTTTAAAACTGCTCCAACTGCCTTTTAGTCAATTAACTTCCTTTACATCATTTTGTGCACAACTTTTACAAATGTTTCTCTTGACAACTCTTGACATCTTTTAGGACTTTCACACATATGACCTCAAACTTTTGGATGGACCTTCCTAATACATCAAAATAGGTTATAAATAGACTTTTACAACATAATTTCCTTGTCATGGGTTTTTACATCATTACCATATTTGTCAATCTAGGACCTTATTAGGGACAACTTGACAACTTAGTGGAAATACATTACATATTGATTCAATATGACTCAAGATGACATTACATACTCAAATATTATTTAAATGACTCATGGCATGCCTTGTAACCTTGTGGAACCTCCTAGTGTGCTTGTGTGCATAGGTGCTCTTGCACCATTAATGAGTGATGCATTCTTTGTTGTGTGTTGTTATAAATGAGGGGTAAGGGCCTCATTTAATAGTAAACCTCATCAAAAGTGATATTAATTTTGAGGAAGGATGATATAGAGGAAATTTTTCTAGCTCACCAAATGTTGACTATTAGAGGGTTCAAATTTGGGCTCCCCTTTGGTTGTACCATGGTGCCTAGTGCGAAAGTCCACAAGGACTATTACACCTATCACCATTGTCTAGTAGGATTAAGGCACCCTAGTCTACTCTTCATGGTCTAAAAATAGGTTGTGCAAGCTAGAAAGGTGCTAAACATAAAAAAAAATAAAAAATAGGCATTGGTCTCAACAAGATTATTTATGTAGATGTCATGAGAGTTTGGATAATCTACTATGAAGACCAGTACAATTTTAACTATTTAAATTTATTGTATGTTCTATTATATTAATTGTGTACGTTCAAAGTTCATGTTTGTGTTTAGGTTTTTTCTAATTGTTGTTTCATTTTATGTCATTTTCATTTATTCTAACTTGTTGTATGCATTTGTACAATGTATTTATCTTTATACATGTAGCTTGTTTGAGAACAAGTTCATTCACCAAAGTATCAAAAGTGTACTTTATGTATAATAAATAAATAAACAAGGTCAGGTTGATTTTTACCATTCCAAGGTTGAAAAGAAGACCATAGAAGTATTGATTAATAGTTCAATAGGGTCTTTTTTCATAACTCATGGTCATGTTGTTTACTCATATTTTTTATGTGTTTTGTTATGTTTCCTTTACATGGATATGGGATAATTGTGGATGCATAACATTAGACAGTATGTCAAATGAGTTCAATGCGAAGATTCAAACCAAAGAATGAAATAGAAAAGTTTTAAGCTCGTGTCCCTTCTTTCCTCTTAGACATTTGGATTCACCAATCCAATATCTTGACATTACCAAAGTAAATGAAATTAATATAAGACACAAAGAGTATGTAAATGCAATGAAGATTACTCTATAAATCTAGAACCAAGGAATATTGTTCAAATTTTACATGAAAATAAATATATGAGCCATTAATATCTAAATACAAAATAAAGCTATTTCTTCTATTATAGGAATTAAACTTATATTTTAAAGAAAACTTACATTTAAACAACTTTGTGGATTGTTCTGATTAAGTAAAAACATGATTTGAAAGGTCCCGAAACCTTATACAAAAAGCATAAAATATATGACATTGAAACACCAAAATACAACTGTGGTGCCCCACGAGTCAAACCAAAGGAACTAAACCATTCTTCCTACCTAATGGATAAAAACATCCCTGCTTGACACAACAAAGGGCTATCAAGATTTACATTTTTGCCCATCCTTATGAGAGCGTAAATTCATATCAAAAGAAGGAGTGGAAGCTTTAAATTTCTTTCCCTTAATTTAAACAACTTTGTGGATTGTTGCTATGGGACAATCATAAAATACTATATTAGGTTCTAAGTCAGATTAAATAATCTATATTGATTATGAGCAAAGATGAAAGAAAAATTCACACGCTGAAATTTTGTGTATTTGACATCTGTTAGACATTGTTAGTCAAGGATCGAATTAAATATTAAAGCGGGTAATTTTCCTCAATCCATCGTATAATTATGTTGCTAGTTTTAGAAGTGATTATGCTTTTTTTTTATGCATTAATATTTCAGATGACACTCTTTATCCTAGAAATAACAATGTAACCAATAGAATATGTTTCACACAGTCTGGTATGAAAAAAACAAAACTCCAATTTGCTAAGAAAATCTACATGTACATTCTTTGGAGGCTGACCATACGGCATGTAAAAATAGCTCTCAAACAAACAATTGCTAGATATTTTTAAAAGTAAGAATAATGAAATAATGCGAGATATGTGCTTAACAAAGTCAAAATTCGACAAAACGTTTAGCGACCGTATTTAAGTATAATCAAATGTGTAGCCAGGCTTTATCCCACGACGCTAGAACAAGACTATACATAATCGCAGTCTTCCAGATGGATAGAAGATACAACTTTTCTATATAAATTCGTTTAGTCTACCCTCAGAAGCTTGACCTGCAAAAAAGTGCAGTTATGAAACCATGACATAAAATACAAATTGTCTGCTTTCGGGAGATTGGAGGATGTCATGCAACATGGAGAAAGTATCTTCTATTGTCCTCAATTTAGATAAAAGAAATGTGAGAGTCTCACTTGCAGAAGATTTGAAATGGAAAAGAAAAAATTTATGTACACCACCATAAGCAACGAACGGCACCCGAGTATAGCATATGGGTATACCATGAAATCTATCAGTTGTAATGTTAAATTGAAAAACAAACTTTGAGAAATAAATTAAAGTGTTACCTGAACATGATGTACACATTTTTAGAATAGGAATAGGAAAGAAGTTCAGAAATTCCCAGAGTTCTCCCAAACACTTCTGTGATGTTAAGGACGTTCCTTTCTATTCCACCGAAGTGTTTCGGAGAACTCCAGGAGTCCTCAACAACAATAATACTGATGGGATTCAATTCCACGCCAAATGCTTGTATAGAGTTACAATGGGTATATGGTATATATAAAATGAGAATGCATTAAGGGTTAAAACTAGGTTTGAGAATTAGTACGGTTAATAACATAGATCTCATTCTATGCCCACTTGATTTTTTTAAGCTTTCAAATCGATGAAATGGACAAAACTTGGTCTCCTGTCTTTTCGAAGAAGCTTCGAGGAAATGCCTCATCCCAAAATCTGCAGGAATCAAAAGAGTCATTGTAAACAGTAATTTGTGTTAGTATCTATATACATTATGGCTTATTAGATAAAATCATCCAAAATTATTTATGGTCGTATATATTATACAACTAGAAAATTTAAGAGAAGTGAAATTAATTCCAATTTGTCTCCTCCATATACATTTTCTGTAATGCTTATACTACTCTAATTCGCTTTGTCTGTTTGGGAACCTCAACATCTCAGCATTCATGTAATCCTACTTATTCAAAACGAGCATTTTAAACCCAAGATTGAAAGACAATACCAATTCAGATATTCTAGAAAACGATGTGACATTTTTGTCGTGATAAGTGTGAATTTGTAGATCATAAACTGGATCTATTGTAGAAAGAATATTGTCAAAATGCCCAAAGGTACTAGCAAAGCTCTTTAACTTTGGAATGATGGCTACTGGTGAGGAATGGGCGGCTTGTACGGTATTGTGACGGACAAGACCGTGGTCCGTAATGTCCGTAAAAGAATAAGTATTGCGTAGAAAGGACTACTCAAGATCTAAAATTCCCACGCCTTCTACGCCTCATATTTGATAAATGGTGTCGTTCCACAACGCAAAATATCTGCGGAGTTCAAGACTGATAATCCCATGTAAAAGTTCTTATAAGTATGAATGGATTCATACATGAATATATTAGAATTAAAGAATTTTATATTAAAAATATAAATGAATTTGTTAACAAGTAGAATTAATATATTTTTTTGTTCAAAATAATATTATGATTAACGGAGAGAGCTAAGAAGTGTTGAGTTAAAGAAAAATTGCAGCAAAATAAATAAAATCAGAATATGCAAGAAGTTAAGAAGTTAAACACACAAGAGGAAAAACAGAGATTTATAGTGGTTCATCCAAGATGGACTACATCCACTCTTCAAGCATGGATAATCTCTTTTATTCAGACAATTCACACTTTACAGAATGTGTAGCAGCTCAAGATATATTTGATGTATATACCAAACACTCACACTATTGGTAGATGAACCACAAGGAATATAAACGGTCTCCGGTTACATACAGGGTTTAATGATTGGGCTTCAGCATGATGTCAGAACCGTTACAATCTCCTAGTTGAAGTCCAATCAATACGGCGAGAGGACCTGCACAGAGATATCCCCACTTGGTCTTTATGCCTATGTCATCACAATTCCAAGAAAAGTTCTACAAAATTTGAACTTTTGATACAACCTTTATCAATACATTTGCTAGATTAACTTTGGTGCCAATTTTTTTTAACTGTAACTTGGCTTCCTCAAGAGCATGAGGAATAAAATGATATTGAATATTTATATGATTTGTGCAACTATGGAAAGATGAATTCTTAGCCAAATGAATGGCACTATTACTATCACAAAACAAAGTGAAATCATATTGCTGATATCCCAACTCTCCACACAATCATTGTAGTCATATCATCTCCTTGGCTTCCTTAGTGAGAACAACATATTCAGCCTCAATAGAGGAAAGAGCAACTATCAGTTGCTTATGAGAGGCCAGCTGATTGTTTCCCCGATAAAAGTGAACACATAACCAATAGTAGATCGCTTCATAGCTAAATCTCCAACCATATTAGAATCAACATAACAATAAAGTTTAGTATTCTTACCTGTAAGTCATAAAACATAATCAAGGTACCATTCAAGTATCGAATAATCTATTAAACTGCTTGCAAATGGGTTGTTCTCGATTACTCATAAATCTTCTCACAACTCCCACTGCATGAGCAATATCTAGATGATTACAAAACTATTGCATACATAAGGATGCCTACTGTCTATTTAATTTTCTTCTTCCAAATTTGAAGGACACATATCAAAAGACAAGGAACAATGAACAACTAATGGAGTAGCAACATATTTGGCATTTGACAATTTATATTGGTCCAAAACTTTTAAAATATATTTTTCTTGAGATAATCTGATTTCCTATTTTTGTCTATTTCAAATTATATCCATCCCAAGAATTCTCTTTGCCGCCCCTAAATCTTTCATGGAAAAACAAAGTGCCAAATGCCTGCTTAATTCACTAATAATTCACACACTATCTCCAATAGCCCAACATATCATCAACATAAAGTAACACAATGATAAACTCACCATTAGGAAGCCTCTTGTAGTAAACACATGAACCTCATTCAGAACAAATAAATTTCATTGAGTCATAAAACTATCAAACTTTAAATACCATTATTGCAGGGATTGCTTAAGCCCATATAAACTCCATTTCAATCTGCTACATAAGTGTTCTTCACCCCTTTTTAATAAAACCTTTAGGATACTACATGTATAATTCTTCCATGCAATATTGCTATGAAGGAACATTATTTTGACATCAAGTTGCTCAAGCTCGAGGTCCAAAACAACTAGCATACCCAAAACCAAACAAATTGTTTACATTTTCACAACTGGTAAAAAAAAATCATTAAAGTCGATGCCCTTTTGTTGAAAAAAAAACTACACTGCCAATATGGCCCTGTACCTTTTTTCATCATTCATCTTCTTCTTTCAACTGGTAAACCCATTTATTTTTCAATTTTTTTTAATTTGGTGGAGCAGGTTCTAAATCCCAAGTATCATTGACACACAAGGACTGCAATTATCCTTCATAGCATCCATCTAGTGAATTGAATTTATATCATTGTAGGTCTATTTAAAAGTTTGAGGCTCTTACTGATAAGAACATGAAGAAAATAATAACTCATAATTATCAAATTTCATCAGATATTTTCTTTCTCTTGTAGACCTCCATAGTTGAATGTTCTGATCATTTTCTTGACTATAATCATCATAAACTCTCTCTATATTTCTAATAGAAATTTGATTTCTAATTCTCTGTAGATGAGTCACATGCTTCTCTTGTGTAGCATGTTATTTATTACCACTTGTCTATTCTCGTGATTGACAACCTAGTGATAGAAATGGATCATGTTGAGGATCCAACGTGGACTGGGGGTGAGCCAACACATCAAGAGGAGATTGTGGGTGAGACAAGTCAAATAGCATTTTGTGTAGAGTGGGAAAAATGGCAGGTGGGAGCTACAATTGGAACATAGCATCATTCTCTATTACAGCTTGATTGTCCAAGCTAGTAGTAAATTCTAATGGGATTTGGAGGACTGCGAACCCATAAGGAGGCTACATTGATGATTGAGAGTCCAACAACATGGGGAATATAGTAGTCTCCTCTTCACTAGAAAGGGGTGGACTACACAAGGCTAGAGGAATCGGTGTGGCTTGCATAGACATAGGAGTAAGGGGTTGCGATAAAATAATAATGTGTCATGGAGGCATTAATGAAGTCACAGATCTAGATCAGGATAGCATTGGACCATTAGCTCCATTTAGAATAACAACATGGGGTGCAATGATCATAAAGGGGTTGTGTGGGGTATAATACAATACAAGGTTTATGCATTGGTAATATTTCCAAAAGGCACAATAGTAGTAGATGAATGAAATGTGACTCAAGTGACCTTCTGAACATATGTCTTCCATTATTAAATAAATTAAAATTTAATGGAATCATCAGAAGTGATGTTTTGAATGTGTAAACTTGAGCAAGACTTTTCATTGAAAACAACATCCCAATTGTGAATAACTTTATGAGAAATGGGATCCCAGGGACGAAAACAAAATTGGTCCTCACCATACCCCATAAATTTACACCTTTTTTATTTAAAATCCAATTTTATTCATTTCTCTTTAGAATGTAAACATAACCATCACAACCAAACACTTGAAAATAATTGAATGAAACCTATTTCCCAAGATACCTCTCTTCTAGAATGTCAAAATCAAGATGGGATGAAGGAGCATGATTAATCAAATAAACAACAATATTACATGCCTCTACCCAAAATTCTTTCTCCAAACTGGTATTGGAGAGAATACATCTCACCAAATTTAGTCTGATTAAACCTCTCACCTACACCATTTTCTTGAGGTGTCATGCCCTGACCTCTTCCTCTAATTAATAGTTATTCTTGGATTGGAACACTTCTACTTGAGTTCATTTTAGTTTGACATGTTTGCCTTATTGTTAGGACTTGGATTTCTTACTAACATTTTGAGCATGAGACTCAAGCAGTAGTTTGATTATTGTTTTGAGTAATCAGTTATGGTTACATCTCAGAATGTTGCTTTTGAGATTTTATCAGAACTTATAACTTAGATATAGAATTACTTTGCTAGTAATGGTTGATGCCTTGAAAGATCCTAGTTAGTCTTTTTGTTATTGAGAACAATGCTAACTCTATGTAAGGAAAGTTTATCTTGGTCTGAATTATATTGTATTTCTAGGGCTTAAGAAGGTATTTTGATGTTATCATTAGATAGGAATTCATATTTTAATGGTCATTGATTATTAAATCATTTTGATTAACATAGATATTAAGTTGGAATTGATATGCGATATTGTACTAATGAATTATGAAATAGGAATTAGTATTGATTAAAGTGATTATAAGGGTTTCATTTTGGCCTTGCTATATATTTATGTTGTGTGGATTATAATTAAATTTGAATAACACTTAGTAGGGTATCGACCATCTTTGAGGGAATATTACATATGTTTTGTTGTAATAGTTGTTATGTTGTAATGGCAATGTTTATTGCATCGTGCATGAGGTTTTATGCCATGCGCTGGCAATTCACATTGAATTTGATTTAGTACCATACGCACCTTACTCTGCCACCAGTGGACAACACTGTGTACTGGCCACTCCACTTGAGTTGGGCATTTACTATGGCATTTAACTTTGTTATGGGGATTTGTTGGTCTCAGTTTGTATGAGCAGCACATTCTTCTATCTGCAAGCAAGGGTTTTGAAAGAAAGACTCATCGTGGCATAACAAACTCTAATTGGTTTTTATTGCTTCAATCATTTCTCGGCGAAATGAGAGGGAGTATGGATTTGAGAAGGTTTTTATTACCATTGGGTTGTGATTTCCCATTGGCAGTCAATGGGATTTATGAAATATCTTCCTATCTTATTTTGAATCATTGCAATCTATCCCTGTTGCAACATTGGCACTTTCATTTGGTGCTACCATTCTGGGCATCTTTGAGGGTTTCATTGCTATAATTCTTTGCAGAGGAGATTTAAAGCTTGAGGGACTCCTGTTGTTTTGTGCGGTTGTGGGTTGCAAGGAATTTCTCTCTATTTTACTACCTACTACTACTTTCCTAGGTAGGGGTAGTTTCTTACCTTTACTCTCTTTTGGCATATCTATGTTTGATTGTTTTGTTCTATAGTAGATTACATTCAATTGTTATCTATAAGAATATATGTTATTTTTTTAAGGAATGGGAGTATATGTGGTTTTTTAAAATACCCAGATATACCCACATCCTGAATGTTATAATGTTTAGCTCTGTGAACATGGAGTGGGGTTTTATGTATGGTAACAATTCTTTTGTACCAATTAATAAGTATAATTGACTAGCATTATTGTGTAACAATGGGTGGACGGGAACATGGATTCCCATAGAACTTTGGTTTTGTGAGCATCCATGCTCACGGCTGTCCCGTATTTCACCGAAGTGAACATGGATACGCATAGAATTTGGGTTCTATGAGCATCCATGCTCATGGCAGCTCAATGCTTTACAAAACTTATGTGATAGTTGTTAGGCCAATTTTCTGTCATTGCAGAGTCTCATGAAATTGGCCTCTCCCCTGCAAAGTGTGTGTCAAATGTCCTCCCCTGTGTTCTCCATGTTGTCACCTAGCTCTGGTCCGAATTTCACGAGCTAAATTGCAAAACCTAGAAAGATATTCAAAGTTTAAGGTCCGCAGGAAGCATTTTCAAAATTTTCCACAGTGTCAATAACTCATAGTGTTTTCAAAAAATCCATGATATTTTCGGTTTGTGTGTTTTTGACCTTCATTATTTTCGACCCTCTGCTTCCTACTTTTGTGCGCTTATCCTTTGGCGTTGAAAACTCTGTGTGTTTTAGGTCTTTCTCTATGTCAAAAATCTTGTGTGTTTTCGACCTTGGTCTTAACTGCGTAGGTGCGATCCATTGGTGGGCCCCAGCTCTTTCCATTTCCCAGTGTGGTTTAAGCTCAGACAAGATCTGTGGACATCGCTTGTTCACCTGGTGAAGTTGCACAGTGTTTATCCTTAGCACTTTTACGACGGTCGTAAGATTTTCTTATGTGAGCGTGATGTGGGCCCGGTGTCAAAGGGGTGACAGGTGGCTCTTCCTGATTGGCTATCACATGGCCGCATGTCAGACTTTTTTGACATGTGATCATGTGACCGCCTACCACCTATCCCTGTGGTCCTGGCTCTTTGCATTATTCGGTTGTTTGGTGGTTGGTTCTTCATTCAGTGACCTGGCGACTAGCGGTTATCTTTGGTCTCCTAATTCTGGCAGTTTAGCGGCTGGCATCTTGTGACCTGGTGACTCTGTTGTCGTGCAATCTCTTCTTTTCTGGTGGTTAGTAGATAGCATTCAGCGACTCGATAGGTAGTTAGTCATGATGTCACTGAATGCTTGGCGGTTAGTAAGCGGGCTCAATTCTTCAAGCGACAGGAAAGGAAATCAATGATCGACGTGTGATCACAAGGAATATTCTTTCCCCTTGCAATCATGCACCTACCATTGATTTTGTTTGCAGAGTGTGGTGGTCTCAGTGTCAGAGGGGTGACACACGGCATGTTCATATAGGTTGTCGCATGGCCGCATGTCAAATTTTTCTGACATGCGATCATGCGATCGCTTGCCACGTGTCCCTGGGGCCCGTCGGTAGGGTAGGGGAAGTTTTCTTTTCACTGGCGGATGGACATGTGGTAGTTTCATGGCCTTGTCTCATGATCCCATGGGCCATTTCCATGGCTTGCGATCATGCGACAATAGTCTGGTGTGCGGTGGCGGTTGCGATAGGGTTAAGTCTGCGGGTTGTTGCATGTTCGCATAGCCCGTCCCTAGGCTATGCGATCATGCGATTGACCGTCTGTGGTCGCAGTTGTGGAGTTATGTGGTGACATTGCCAGGGACTTTTCCTGTGGGGTCTCTGACCATTGACTATGGCTTGGAGACCATAGTCGCATGATCGCAGGGGTTAGTTTGGTACCTTGCGATCATGCGACCAAGCAAAGGGTGAGGTCAGTTTCCTATGGCGGATAAGGTTATTGACTGCGTGGTAGCACGACTAAGTAGGAGGTTATGTTGTGAGGCCCGCAGTGGGAGATTGAACAGATGGTGGGGATATAAAGTTGATGAAGGTTTAGATTTTGACCGTCGATTCACTGCTGGCACCAAAGAAGTAACCGTTGGTTTTAAAATTCAAATCTCAGAGACATTTCCAGTGACTGCAAAGGATTGGAATTGATGACAGAAAGGGTCAGAGTTGGTGAATTTGAATTTCTCCACCATTCCAGTGTGGTCCAGGGTGCTTTGAGTGATTGTAGGGTTTTGTGCCGTGTGGAGGAGGATAGTTTTTCATGGCTTGAGGCATGATTTTAGGGTGGTTGATAGATCAGTGATCTTCTATGCTCTATTTTGAGAATTATGATGATTGGAGATCATCTTTGATCCATTTCTCTGAGGTTTCTTGGTTTCCTGCCCCTGTAATAAATCTTGATTTAGTCTTTGGTTGGTTGAGTAGTTGAAACCCTGACCCTAGCTGTCCGTAGCTTGTTGCATTCTCTCTAAGAATTCCAAGGTAGCTAGTGGTATAAATGGTAGGTTGTTTGTTTTTGTAAGGGTTCCTTCTTCTACAAATTTTTGAGGAGAATTGGTTCCATGTGAAGGGTCTATTTCCTATAGATTTCTCCTTCTCTCTGCATATAGAGTGTTCTTCTCTCCATTGCTGGTTCAGAGAATACAGTGCATGTTGTAACAGATTTGTCTTATGTATGAGATTGCTGCATACTTGTTCTTGTATCAGATTGTCTCCATTTGGGTTTTAGACTTATAGATTACAACATCAAGGGTGTGTACTCTTTCTATTTGCATTTCCAGTGAGTGTCTGCAATAGAGTTGTTTTTGTAGAAGCAGCTGAGTCTAGGACTGGTGTTCAAATATGTATGGGTTGGGGTATCAAAGATGCATCATAATTGTCTTCCAGTGGATACCGGTTAATGTATTACTTGTTCCTAGGTCTTCCTTTGGATAAGTGATAACATATTTGGGTGCACAGGTGGTTTGGTAATGTATGATCTGGTTAGGGTGAGTGTGTTGTGTTCTTGTTTCATAACTGTCTCTTGCAGTAGGGTATTTGACTATATGGCCTATTAGACAAGGAACTGGTCTATCAGAGACTTAGGGTATCACAGGGGTCCCTTCAAACTCATCTTTAAAATCATTTCCTTTCAGTTCCACCCTTTCCCTTTCATGTTGTTAGGATAGGTCTTTGGTTTTCATACTCACTCCATGCAAGTAGGGCTATTGCATGAGATATTGGCTTCATTGAGGTACAAGATACCTAGGAGTTTGAGAACCATTCCACATTAATCTATCTATAGGCCTTTGGTTTGTCATGAGGTGTCTTGAATGTGCAGATAAGGCAATACCGGCCTGAGTGAATGTGGAGCTCAAAGAAGGAGGATTTTTCTTTATCCTCATCAATTGGTTCATTTTCCTTGTCAAGCTTGAGTGCCTAACCAGTGTTCTAAGCCCAACTATTTGATTCAAGCTTGGTCCTGCAAGGAAAAGATCACCAAAAAAATGACAACTCCACTGGGGAGAGTCTAGAAAAAGAGTCGGATACAGAATTAGCATTTGCAAATTTTTCTCACCTAGTTGTGAGTGGCGGCTCTGATTTTCTCTATTTGATCAGTGTTCCTCCTGATAAATAGTGTGTGTACCTGGTTTAGCTTTGTGCTGGTTGGAAGAAGAAATAGTGAAACATTTTCCTCTCAAGGAGGTGGCGGCTCTGCATGACAAAGTTATTTGATGGAGCTATAGGATGAGCTCTAGATCTGCCCTCCCTTCCAGCCAAAGGGTCTTCTACTACAAGATTTTCCCAGGTATTTTTCAAATTTTAAATGTTCCTTATAAAGTGGGCAAGCACTAAAAGAAGGATAAGGTGTAAGCAGAGGTTAGCATACTTCAAGTTTTTAGTTGCAGTTTGGCAAAATCATATGGAAGTATTGCAGTAAGTTTAATGGATAAGTTGAATGAGGAGCTGGCTTTCCTTGAGGAGGGCATCCTTAGGGATTACATAAGATTAGTAAGGTTGAAGGTGGGAAGTAGAAAGGATTTATCCATTTCTTTGTTTTATGATAGATTTTATGAGATGTATGATGAGTTTCTTGAGGATGTTGAGTTTCCTGAATCTGAGTTCATTGGTTTATTCCTGGAGCTTTGTTTTCCTGAGTCAACTAGTTGGTCAGATGCTTTGTGGGAAGGGTATTATGTATGTATCAGGGATTGGATACTTGGTGATGATATCCTTGGGCTTGAGGATGCACTCAGGGTCATGTCCTTAAATGCTGATATTAAGAGTGATGAAATTTATGAAGGAGATGTGTCAGGAGTTGACACTCTTTCTTGTAGTCATAAGAGTGATGCCTTTTCTCAATATGGGGCAGAGAGTTTATGCAGTCAATCAGATGAAGAAAAGGATGGGATTGATGAATATGTTGCTGATGATTGTATGTCAGAGGAGGGTGTTCTTGTGGATAGTTGTTCACTTCACAGTGAACAAATTTCAGATTTATTATCTTGTGAGTATCTTAGATATTTAGGGGGTGATGGCTCTGAGTTCCTACATCCAGCACACATTGATTTTGACCGAGAGCATGAGTCAAAACATTTTGACTTTGACATGTGTGCCTTTGATTCTTTTTCTGCCCCCACATTACTAGATAGCATCGAGGATGCTCCTATTTTTTATGGTCCTTTTTCATCAGAGATCCCCTCATGTAATGACCCTGCAGAAGAAGAGGTAGAAGGACATGATAGTGTGTTTTCCTATCATCAAGATTGTAGTGATGAACAAGTCTTTTGTTCAAGTTCTTTTCCTTCTTTTGCTAGATATGATAGTGAAGAAGATCCTCACTTGGTTCATGATGCAATCAGTGAAGACACCATGGATGAACCAGGTTGCTTAGTGGCTGAAGCAATGCATGAAGTTGAATCTAAGGATCCTAGTCCTTCTCAGCCAGGTATTTTTTATGTAATGCATGATGCTTAATGTGTTTTATTTTATTATGCATTGTAAGGTGAGCTTTTTACTTTTTCCAATCATCAAGAAGTAGATGATGTTCCCTACTTCTTGGAGTTTGAACATAAATGCAACAGTCATGACTAGAAAAGCATGGGTAATGATCACTGTATTTTCATTCTTCAGCCCATGGTTATTCACATATGTTTGCAGCAAGGTGGTCATGAAATTTTTAGGAGGCTAGTGCATATGTGGATGAAAATCAGACCTTTGATTCAGGGGGGTCATTGATTTCATTTTGGTGGCCTGGGGCCATCAAGTAAAGTTGTAAATCTTTAAATTCTATAAATATTCTTCCCCTTTCTTACTGTGTGTTTCTTTCTTGGCTTGTTCCCTACATTTTTTGAGGTCCTTTCCTTTTTGTCCAGTTGGTGGTCTGCTCTCCAAGAAATCCTAAATTCTCACATGGGCACAAGTTACCCATCATCCCCAGACAGAGCCACTGTTAGGCCAATTTTCTGTCATTGCAGAGTCTCATGAAATTGGCCTCTCCCCTGCAAAGTGTGTGTCAAATGTCCTACCCTGTGTTCTCCATGTTGCCACCTAGCTCTGGTCTGAATTTCATGAGCTAAATTGCAAAACCTAGAAAGACATTCAAAGTTTAAGGTCCGCAGGAAGCATTTTCAAAATTTGCCATAGTGTCAAAAACCCACAGTGTTTTCAAAAAACTATGATGTTTTTAGTCTATGTGTTTTCGACCTTCGTTGTTTTTGACCTTGTGCTTCCTACTTTTGTGTGCTTATCCTTTGGTGTCGAAAACTCTATGTGTTTTCAGTCTTTCTCTGTGTCAAAAATCTTGTGTGTTTTCGACCTTGGTCTTAACTACGCAAGTGCGATCCATTGGTGGGCCCCAACTCTTTCCATTGCCCGGTGTGGTTAAAGCTCAGACAAGATCTATGGACATCACTTTTTCACCTGGTGAAGTTGCACGGTGTTTATCCTTAGCGCTTTTGTGACGGCAGTTGGATTTTTTTATGTGAGCGTGATGTGAGCTTGGTGTCAAAGGGGTGATAGGTGGCTCTTCCTGAGTGGCTGTCGCATGGCCGCATGTCAAAATTTTTTGACATGCGATCATGCCACTGCCTACCACCTATCCATGTGGTCCTGGCTCTTTGCATTGTTCGGCTATCTAGCAGTTATCTTTGGTTTCCTGATTCTGGTGGTTTAGCGGCTGGCATCTCATGACCTGGCGACTGTGTTGTCGTGCAATCTCTTCTCTTCTGGTGGTTAGCAGCTAGCATTTAGTGACTCAGCGGGTGGTTAGTCGCGATGTCGCTGAATGCCTTTCAGTTGGTAAGCGGGCTTGTTTCTTCAAGCGATAGGAAAAGAAATCAACGATCGATGTGTGATCGCAAGGAATATTCTTTCCCCTTGCGATCATGTGCCTCCCGTTGATTCTGTTTGCAGAGCACGGTGGTCCTGGTGTCAGAGGGGTGACACATGGCATGTTCATATAGGCTTTTGCATGGCTGCGTGTCAGATTTTTCTGACATGCGACCGCTTGCCACATGTCCCTGGGGCCCATCAGCATGGTAGTAGCAGTTTTCTTTTGGTTGGCAGATGGATGTGTGGTGGTTTCATGGCCTTGTCACATGATTGCAAGGGCCATTTCCATGGCTTGCGATCATGTGACAATGGTCTGGTGTGCGGTGGTAGTTGTGGTAGGGTTAAGTCTATGGGTTGTCACATGTTCGCATAGCTCATCTCCTGGGCTATGTGATCATGCAACTGACCGTCTGTGGTCACGGTTGCAAAGTTATGCGGTGACATTGCTAGAGACTTTTCCTATGAGGTCTCTAACCATTGACTGTGGCTTGGAGACCATAGTTGCATGATCGTAGGGGCTATTTTGGTGCCTTGTGATCATGTGACCAAGCATAGGGTGAGGTCAGTTTCCTATGGCGGATAAGGTTATTGACTGCGCGGTAGCGCGACTAAGTAGGAGGTTAAGTTGTGAGGCGCGTAGGGGGAGATTGATCGGATGGCAGGGATATAAAGTTGATGAAGGCTTAGATTTTGACCGTCGATTCACTACTGGTGCCAAAGAAGTAACCATTGGTTTTCAAATTCAAATCTCAGAGATGTTTGTAACGACTGAAAAGGACTGGAATTGATGATAGAAAGGGCTAGAGTTGGTGAATTTGAATTTCTCCGTCATTCTAGTGTGGTCCAGGGTGCTTTGAGTGATTGCAAGGTTTTGTGCCATGTGGAGGAGGACAGTTTTTCATGGCTCAAGGCATGATTTTAGGGTGGTTGATAGATTAGTGATCTTCTATGCTCTATTTTGAGAATTATGATGATTGGCGATTGTCTTTGATCTATTTCTCTGAGGTTTCTTGGTTTCCTACCCCTATAATAAATCTTGATTTAGTCTTTGGTTGGTTGAGTAGTTGAAACCCTGACCCTAGCTGTCCGTAGCTTGTTGCATTCTCTCTGAGAATTCCAAGGCAACTAGTGGTATAAATGGCAGGTTGTTTGTTTTTGTAAGGGTTCCTTCTTCTACAAATTTTTGAGAAGAATTGGTTCCATGTGAAGGGTCTATTTCCTATAGATTTCTCCTTCTCTCTGCATATAGAGTGTTCTTCTCTCCATTGCTGGTTCAGAGAATACAGTGCATGTTGTAACAGATTTGTCTTATGAATGAGATTGCAGCATACTTTTTTTTGTATCAGATTGTCTCCATTTGGGTTTTAGACTTATATATTACAACATCAAGGGTGTGTACTCTTTCTATTTGCATTTCCAGTGAGTGTCTTCAATAGAGTTGTTTTCGCAGAAGTAGCTGAGTCTAGGACTGGTGTTCAGAGATGTATGGGCTGGGGTATCAAAGATGCATCATGCTTGTCTTCCAGCGGATGCTGGTTAATGTATTACTTGTTCCTAGGTCTTCGTTTGGATAAGTGATAACATATTTGGGTGCACAGGTGGTTTGGTAATGTATGATCTGGTTAGGGTGAGTGTGTTGTGTTCTTGTTTCATAACTATCTCTTGCAGTAGGGTATTAGACTCTGTGGCCCATTGGACAAGGCACTAGTCTATCAGAGACTTAGGGTATCTCAGGAGTCCCTTCAAACTCATCTTTAAAATCATTTCCTTTCAGTTCCACCCTTTCCCTTTCATATTGTTAGGATAGGTCTCTAGTTTTCATACTCACTCCATGCAAGTAGGGCTATTGCATGAGATATTGGCTTCATTAAGGTACAAGATACCTAGGAGTTTGAGAACCATTCCACATTAACCTATCTATAGGCCTTTAGTTTGTCATGAGGTGTCTTGAATGTGCAGATAAGACAATACCCACCTGAGTGAATATGGAGCTCAAAGAAGGAGGATTTCTCTTTATCCTCATCAATTGGTTTGTTTTCCTTGTCAAGCTTGAGTGCCTAACCAGTGTTCTAAGCCCAACTATTTGATTCAAGCTTGGTCCTACAAGGAAAATATCACCAACAAAGTTAGTACAAAAACATTCTGTGTTGGAGCTTTGTGTGTTTGGTCATTAGGATAGAATGTTGTTTCAACTGCGACATTGTAAATTAATAAGGGCCGACAGAGTTTAGAGGGATGTTGGGGTTTGATAGTTTATATGGCTCTGTGATTATTGAACATACTATCGATGGTAACCCTTCTTTGTGGAGGAAATATAATTCTAAATAGAACAATGTAAAAGTTACTTGGGGCTTATGAGGTATATATGATATATGTTAGTTTCTATTGCATTATCTTTGATAAACATCAGCAACACTGCTTTCCCCTGTCAATTTTTGGAACATGAATCAGGTTTAAATGAAAACAGAAGGAACTAAGACAATGATGCAAATAGTAGTGTAAACATAAATGAGAGCTTGGGGTTGAAACAAACAGAGTAAATGTTAGATAATTCATTGGTGAAAGTTAAGAAACTGTTGTCACTAAAACAGAGCTTTGGTAGAAAATTTTAAGTTTGTGATTATGTTGTGGATGACCAATTGTTTGATGATGGAAATTAGATTAATTGTCTTGAGTTTTTACTCCATTTCTAGAGTTGGCTGTAGAAAACAAAGTATATAGGATTCAAAGATATTTATTCTTAAAACTCTGCTTTTCTATGAGTTTCAATTTTGATTAGTTGGAAAATGATCTAATATTCTCTGTCAATATTAATCTGCATTGGATTATAGTAAATTTTATAAAAGAAATAATTGTAACAGTGACATTATGGTTTGGTTATGGATTATTTGTGACAGCATTTAAAAGTTAATTATAATCTTAGGATTATTGGAATAGTGATTGTTCTTATTAAGTTTTATTTTATACAAATAGTTTGAATGTTCAATGTAATAATTGCTTAGTTGGTAGTTGTAATTTATCGAATGTAGAATTTTACTTCTCTTGATTCTAAGATTATTTATGTTGATAGAAGTTGGTACTTTACTATGAACTGTCTATGTTCTGTTATCATTAGTCTTTACATGGCCTTCTTTCTCAGTTATTGAAATGGATTGATACATGCGTATTTGTAATTCTTTCTTACAAGAATGTTACTCTTCATATTGAGCATTGTTAATCACATGAAGATTAGATTTATTGTCTTGGTCATTTTTTTTGAAAGGTTGAGTTGATTGAATATGGTAGGAGTAAATGATGCAATGTTAAGGTAAGTATAAACTATTAGTCTATGTAAACAAAGCAATAGTGCATATACTTTATCTAGGCCTTGTATGATTTATTCATGACACACTTCAATTATCTTCATTCTTCCTGATTTGACAGAATAAGATGAGATTCATTTGAAACTGTAAATATTTTTAAATGGATAAAAGAATGTAGTATCATGTGGTATACTGATTTTATATTTGTTACATGAACATTCTTAAAAATATATCTGTTTGATGTGTATGTTAAGAATGCTTGTGATGAACATATATTGGGGTGGCTGGATTTGGTTAATCCTATTTAGTTAATTAATTCAGTGAAAACTATAAAATGAACTGGGTGGGATCATACATTTTAAAAGATAATTTAGCCTTACCTATGACTTAAACCAGCAAGGTTAAGTACAGAGATAAGGCTTTTCTCTATTACGTCAGTTGATGAGTACAATAGAGATATCCACTATGCTGTTGTCTATGAGCATGCCTAATTTGGATGCAGTACCATAGCACCTTAGTGATGACACCTTAGTATATATATGATTCATTTACATGTTATTCTTAGTGTGAGTTTAATTTTTGCATTAATAGTTATAGATTAATGATTTTAATGAGGAAATTATATGTTATTGAAAACTGCACTTTGTTGTATTTGATCTATTTCTGCATTATGATTGGATTTATATATCTATATGTCAATCTAATATGCATGCAGATGGATCACACTTTATCACTCAACATTCACTGAGCCCCTTTATGTGTTTGTGTTTTTTTTTATGACTATATTTCAGGTGCTTCTAGTGATTGGTTGAAAACAGGTTAAGGATTCTTATAGGAGGTTTCACCTAAGAGTAGAACCAGACTCTTTGTTAGGTCATAGAAGTAGATCATAGGCTTTTGTCATTATGATGTATCTTCTAATTGAATGGAATTTGAATTGTATTAAGATCCAGATGTTTGTCTATGTAGATGATGTATTAATGGATATTGTAATTGAGTGTCCAAGAGACCCTCAATTGATGTACCTTTGATTTTATTTATTAAAAAAAAAAATTATGTTTGGTTTATGTTGTTAAATGTTCTTGTTATTTTAAGTAAGGTGTTACATGAGGTGTGAAGGTGACTATTTTAATCATTTCAATACCATTATATGCACAAAATTTATCAAATTCTGAAGAAAAAAACATGCCACCATTATCGGTTAGTATGCATTTAATCTTCTTTCCAATTTGAATTTTAGCCATACCCTTGAAAATTTTGAATTTGGAAAACACCTTAGATTTTTTATTCAACATATAAATGTTAGGAATGGGAACACTGAGAGAGGGGGGGGTGAATCAGTGTTCATTGCATTTTAACTTTTCTCTTTAATCTTTATGCTGAACTTAAATGCTTAAGTACTAAAATAAATATTCACACAAACATGAAACATGAAATCAACACATGACACCAATATGATTATGGGGAAACCCAAATAGGTAAAAACCCCAGTGGGAATTGACACCCACTAATATTTTGCACTAGTATTTTGTGATCCTTGTTAGAAGATCCTTTACCCTATTAGGACTAGCTTTACAATGCTTTAAGTATAGTAGACATTGTTAAGGGTTGGACCTTGTTAGAAGTCTTTTACAATCATCCCTATTATGGGAGAGGATGCACTATCCAAGAGCTCACTGCTCAAGTGGTGAAGGCTACAACCTTCTGATCTCAGATACACACTATATCTGTAGGATGAACTGTCACTGTGACACTACTTGTTAGATCAGTTCCTTTGATGCATTGATGCTTTGACCTCTAGCAAAGATCTAATACATCTTCTAGTGTCTTCGCACACTTCTTCTCTACTTCTTATATTTTTGTCTCAACTTCTATACCAAATACAATGGGCGCACCTTATATTGATACGCTCATACAAAATACACAATTAGGTCGGCCCTATAACTAATTACAAACAATGCTTAAAAATGAATTGGCTTAAGTGTGCTTACAATTATAAATATAAACATGTTGGCAACCAAAATACAATGGGCACATAGCCTTTACAAAATTACATTATAATCACAAACCAAAATGCTAACTGTCGGCTCCATGCTCTGTTCACTGCTGGCACACACCGGCTGTGCCACTTCAACTGGCTGTAACTTTCTCATCCTTGCACATATGGTTACATGCTCATAGAATAAACACAAGTATAGTCTAACAAAATTAACTTCTAGGTGCATACCATAATTCATTCGTACACACATGCGTTGATGCTCTAAGCTGCAGGAACTTTGTACACTGTCCAGTCTTCAACACTTAACCAAATTATGATCTTTACATCAAGTGCACTAACTCCAAACTGCTATATGACTTTGTTTCCATAATGAAAAAACTTTATCTAGTCATATACCTCAGTATAAAAAACTTTCCAACAATCTCCCCCTTTGTCATTGATGGCAACAAAGGAATATGGCCAAGTTTCTAACTATCCCTTAACACAAAAAACTTTTGTCTTCTATACAATTCTTATACACAATCTTATATCTGCCTATACATATTATACTCCATATTATATACATAACTCCCCCTTTGACATTAATGAAAAATGTGTACCAAAAAACTGTATCTACACATAGTTAGGGAAAACATCCGGATATGCTATCTTGAGGTTCTAGATCTCCTTCTTCCAAAAAGTTATCAATGAGTTTACTATTTGGAGATGGGAGCATAAAGCATATTGAAGCTTCTCCATATTCTTCAAATCTATGCTCAGACCTTGATCATAGGTTATCATGGTGGCATCAATCTCCTTTATGTTCTGATTGAGAATGTCTAGTGAGAGTGCAAGAGCATTCCTCAACTGAGTCTATCTAGATCTTATCTTTGCCATCTCTTTCTCTACCTTCTCAATTTTGTCCAACTAACCTTGGTAGATATTGTTGCACATGTTCACATTAGTGGATGATTCTTTCACTGAACTCTTTACCTACTCAATCATAGCTTCTACATCTTGTATTGTCTTAAGATGGGCATCACTAAGCTTATCTTGATCCATGCAGTCTGCAATGAATTTCCTTCCTTGATCAGCAAATTTGTTTAAGGATGCTTGTCTTGTCTTGAGTGAATTTAGAGCTAGTGCAAAGTTTCTCATCAACTCATTCAATCTCTTCTTTAGGTACTTCTCTTCTACAACTTTGGATGCAAATTCTTCAAGGCTTGAAAAATTACTTTTGAACTATGAGATAACTATACTCACATCATCAACTGAGTGTACCTTATTCACTTTCATGTCCGTAGGAACCAAACTATTCAGTATGTTCATAGATTCCACAAGGAGAGGATTTCTCATTACTTGTTTCTCCTTTGGCTTCTCCATAGTTAAGATGTTGAACTTAATCAGGTATTCTTCTCTCCATGAGTCCAAACTGGATGTGTTAGGTGTCAAACTTGACAACAATGCTGAAGAGGGAGTGATGGGAGTGTTATACATCACTTCTGGTTTTACCTTGACTAGATCAATAGAAGTTTCATCTTTCTCTTGTTCTTGTTCTTGTTCTTCTTCTTTCTTTTCTTCGTCTTCCATTTTCTCTTTTTCTTTATCATTTGATATATTTTCAATCAATACCTCTTCTTTTTGACTAGGAGGTGTGTTGCTACATAAAATTTTAGCTTCTTGTGTGCTCAGAAAAGCTTCCTCAAACTTGTCCAATTCTATGTCAGTGGCCACCATGGCTATCTCCACACTATCAATGATAATGGTGTTGTCCTTGAGTGATTCTGATATGGGCACAGACTTATCTAACTCTAATTGTACTTCCACTATAGGTGCTAAATCCTGAGGACCTATAGACTATACCTTGATAGTCTCTGCTAGTTTGTCTTGCTTACTAGGTACTTGAGAGATGGGTGCAAACATAGGTTTCATGCACTGCTCTAAGAATACCTTCTCAAAGGTCTTCTCTATTTCCTTAGAGATCAGCTCATAGTCTCTTTTCTTGAGCTGTAGTGTTCTCATCTTTGACCTTAAGTGCGGCTTCACCGAATTCAACAATAGTGACTTTTCTTCAATAGAACATACTGGAAGAGTGGAATCAAGAGTTTGTTCCCTTATTCTGAAGTCTTCTTCAGTGGCTAGTCTCTTCAAGGTATCCATTATCTCCCATACTTTATCTGCAATTTCTTTTTTTAATTCAAGAACTGTCTTCTTGAACTTTATCATGTATTTAACAATCATATCATGTATTTCTTATTTGTCAATCTCACTGTATATTTCATAAAACTTCCCTACTTGATCAATTTTTCCCTCATCAAACAATTCTTATGCTAAATACTTTAAGGCTTCATCTGAATCCTACCTTAGGAGGTGCTTGAATGTTTTTCTTTCTCCTTGTAGCTCGCAAGGATGGATGACTAGTGCTAGTTTCTTTCATCCTTTTAATTATTGTCTTATACTCCGGAGGAGCATTAGAATCACTGGTTTCATTGGGCATAGAAGGAGTGCCATCAATTATATCCTTCTGACTGTCATCTTTTTCAATTTTTATCTTCTTCATCTTAGGATCTTCTTGTTCTTCTTTTGCTGCTGCACTTTTCATTTCCAAAGCAATCTTCTCTTCCCTTGCCTTGTCAAGGTCTGCTTGAGATACACCATGTATTCTCAAGATCTCTGATGTGACTTTAGCAACCTTCCTTTTTGTTGCTATGTTTTTTAGCTTTGCATCTACTTCTCTGGTTTTCTCCTAATATGTTCCCCACCTAGGTTCATTAGGATCTTTGGCGGCTGACAGTAATACCTATGCATATGCTTCATGGACCTGTTCCTCTACCTCATAGCCAAGTGGATGAATCCACTTAGTTCTTGGCTCAACAACTTTCATACAAGTTGTATCTATTTCCACCATAAAACAAATTGTATCTTTGTACTTTTCCACAATGTTCTTTGGGATCCTGTACCTCATTTGCACCTTGACCCTGAAGGCCTTTAGTTCCAATGTTATATAATCCCTTAATGTGTTTTCAATGGATTCTTTGTTGGATATTTGAGGTATGGTTGGAAAGGACTTGTCCAAATACAAATTTGATATCTTCCCAACAATATGAAGTTACATGTAGATGATTAATGACCCAAACCTAAATATCTTTGTCTTGTCATGTTTGATAGCCTTGATGTTATCAATCCGCTATGTGCGCAAGATCTCACACAAGTTGAATTCCCCATCTTCCTTCACAAGTCTAATGGCTGCTAGAATAGTGCCCTCAGACACACTATTCACCCTGATGGTGTGATGAAACCTGTATCTGAGTATCATTGACATCAATTTGATGTCTACTTGCTCAATAGGCTCGACTGTCATGCCACGCCTATCACTCCTTGACTTACATGTTTGCTCAACTATTTTTCTAACATACTTGCCCATAGGAAGGATGATGCCTGTTCTAAAAAGGTCTGTCATCTCATGTATCAAGTCACTAGTGATTCTAACTGGTACATCACCAATCTAAAACAAATCATCATGAATTCTACTCAATAAAATCTTTATCCATTCTGTCTCATAGAATTCATATGCCATAGAATACTCAACAATAGGGTGATCATTCCATTTAGCATATTCATCCATGAATGTTTTGTCTAGTTTTAGCATGATATCCATGTGCGCTCATAGCCTATCCAATCCAACTGGTTCCTTCTTACAGTAGTTATATGCCCTAATATTTTCCACATGCATGACACCCATAGGTGTGTAGGAGAAAGCTCCCTCTAAATCATCTAGGGTTGATTTAAATGGATGTTTCTTAAAAAAATATCTCTTCTTCTCAGTGACATCATAAACAATGGGAGTGGCCATGACTTACTTGTAAAAGCTTTCTAACTAAACTCTGAGATAATCTGAAGGCTTTTGAATCACACAACAAGCTTAGGGTTTCTTCAACCGACCAAATACACTGCAAACACTAATAGATCAATCTCCAAGTCTTCACAGTAACTTCCAAGGCTCTTTCTACTCTACAATCACTTTGAATTAAAATGCAATGAGTGATTAAACAACTTTCTGTGTACTTAAAAGTGAGAATTCTACCATTAATGCAAGTCGCGTAAACCAGGCTATCACTTCAAAATTTGCAACTTGAGTTTTGTTCACAATTAGCATGTGCGCTCTTGCAAATAGGTACCTTTATAGTCCAAAAGATTAAGTCCAAAGGCACATACTCTAAGGATGAGTATACCAGCCACACAGGGGTCTAGAGCTAAATTAGCTCCCCCTATGACCCTGAGGGCCATTCATCTAGATGTAGAGGGTGCATCCACTATAGATGCATCTAATACAGTCTCATCAGTCATGTCCTTTTTATCTGACCAAATCATGCTCAAATCATCTGAGGCTTTGAAAAAATCAACTTCTCCTACGGGATTCAAAACTCATTCTTTAGCCTTTTTAGGGCTTCCCTGATGTTGCATCCTTGATCTACAAAACCTTGAGATATGTGTAGCCTTGTTACAAGAGTGAAAAATGACTGGAGGTCTTATATTCCTTGGCGCATTAACATGAGTCACCATTTTGCATTGTTTTGCTGTGTGACCATTATAGTTACATATCTAGCATGTAACATTCTGAGAACTTCTTACATTTGTCTAATTCTGATTTCTCTGATCTTGCCAAATCCTATTCTTCTTGCTAGTCTTGCAATTCATAGCTCTATGACCAAACTTGTTTCATGGATAACAGTAGCCATTAAAAGGTCTTACCTGTGTATAGTTCCTTGCAATGTGTCCATCCTTGTTACATACAAAACAAGTGTGTTCTAATTTCATGCACTCATTCTTAGGTGTTCCACCATTATCTATGGTTTGATCTTCAATCTTTTCAGCATTAGTAGAGTCCTTTTGTGAATCCTTTATTGCTCTCATGTTCTCAATCTAATTTTGTGCTTCATTGTATCCAATACAGCTAGTGTCTCCTTTGGCTCTTCTTGCATACAATTGAGATTTTACCAAATTAGAAATGGTGTGTAATTTGTCAATATGATTCTTTGCTTCTTTCAATTTAGACTCCAAGCTTTGTTTTCTATTCCTTAGCTCCAATATTTTCATGTTTGCTTTCTTAGTTCATTATTCAACTGAAGGTTCTCTTTGATCTGTTCATCACAGACTTCCTGATTATTAGTTAGCTTATCATCAAACTCTTCAAGTTGTTCTTTTAAGGATTTGTATTCTTCATTCAGCTTCTTGACCATTGTCTCTAGATCATTGGTAGAGCATTCTTTCAAATCTTTCCTTAGCTTTTTGATGACTAATTGAGCATCACTGAGTTTATCCTTTAGTTCTTCAGATTCTCTTTCTGACTTGTCTAGGTCTTCAAGAGTAGCTTAAAGATTTCTTTTCAGATGTTTCATTTTTGCTTTGCTAATGATCTCCTCAAGTGGTTAAAATTCTTTGCTGAGGACCAGAGCTCTGATACCAATTGTTAGGAATGGGAAAACTGAGAGGGGGTGGTGAATCAATGTTCACTGCATTTTAACTTTTCTCTTTAATCTTTATACTAAACTTAAATGCTTAAGTACTGAAATAAATATTCACACAAACATGAAACATGAAATCAACACATGACACCAATATGATTACGGGGAAACCCAAATAGGTAAAAACCCCAGTGGAAATTGACACCCACTAATATTTTGCCCTAGTGTTTTGTGATCCTTGTTAGAAGATCCTTTACCCTGTTAGGAGTAGCTTTACAATGCTTTAAGCATAGTAGACCTTGTTAAGGGTCAGACCCTGTTAGTAGTCTTTTAAAATCATCCCTGTTAGGGGAGAGGAAGCACTATCCAAGAGGTCACTACTCAAGTGGTGAAGGCTACAACCTTCTGATCTTAGATACACACTATATCTGCATGATGAACTATTACTATGACACTGCTTGTCAGATCAGTTCCATTGATGCACTGATGCTTTGACATCTAGAAAATCTCTAATACATCTTCCAGTGTCTTCACACACTTCTGCTCTGCGTCGTATATCTCTATCTCAACTTCCATACTGAATACAATGGCCACACCTTATATTTATATGCTCATACAAAATACACAATTAGGTCAACACTATAACTAATTACAAACAATGCTTCCAAATGAATTGACTTAAACGTGCTTACAATTATACATATAAACATGTTGGAAACCTAAATACAATGGGCACATAGCCTTTACAAGATTACATTATAATTGCAAACCAAAATGCTAAATGTCGGCTGCATGGTATGTTCACTACTGGCACACACTCACTATGCAACTTCAACTGGCTGTAACTTTCTCATCCTTGAACATCTACTTATGCGCTCATAAAATAAGCATGAGTATAGCCTAACAAACTTAACTTCCAGGGCACATACAATAATTCATCTGTACACGTGTGCGCTGACACTCTAAGCTATAGGAACTCTGTACACTATCCAGTCTTCAACACTTAACCAAATTTTGATCTTTACATCAAGTGTGCTGACTCCAAACTACTATATGACTTTGTTTCCATAATGGAAACACTATATTTAGTCATATACCTCAGTATAGACAACTTACCAACAATAAATCCATAGTTTATGAGTGCAATCATCAACTAAAGTAGAAAAATAATGTATGCCACCAATAGAAGTTACCTTTGTAGAACTGAAAACATCAGAATGCACAAGTTCTAATGTAGAAGATTTCTTCTCATGTCCCATCTACATGAAAGTAGTTCAATTTTGTTTTTCATAAAGGCAATTCTCACATAACTCCAAATTGATTAATGTAAGACACAAAAACTAATCTCATTGAAGCGTAACTTTAAGAACTTTCTTGTTCATAAGTCTGAGCCTCTTGTTCCAAAGTTTAGCATTACTATCTCTAATAGCCATGACAACTCCCGCTTCACCATTGCACTCTGAAACATATAAGCTTTCTTATTTATTTTATTTTGCCTGACTTAACTGGCATTTGGTTACTTTCCAAGAATCCAAGGAAAAATTAACATTGCAACATTGAGCATAAAGTTGACTCAAGGAAATCTTATTTTATTTGAGAGTAGGAATATGTCTAACATCCTTCAAATTCCATTTTTTGTCATTCTTCAATTATAATAAAACATCACCCTTTTTTAACTATATCACATTTTCTATTATAACGAAGAATAACTTGATCAAACATACCTTATTAATAATTTGTGAGGGCACTCTGACATTGTGTAGCATGAAGCAAGATGTCAGAATAGAGATCTAATGAACTTGCATTTATCTCACCAACTGCAAGAATGAATACACCATTGTCTTTAATAATTGCAGTATTGACACATCATTTATCACTTTTTTTGTGCCATTTTCTAATGCCAAAATTTCTTATTTGTGTGTCTCAGTTTACCACAAAACCAGAAAGTGCCATTTCTACATCTAGATTTAGAATGATGTATTGATGTGGACCTTCCAGTATTGTTATAGATTCCTTTCTTGCGGCTCCCACCTTAATTTATTTTTTCATAGTAGTAAGTGCATCACCGAATGAAGATTCTTGATTCTTCCTTCAGATGTCTTCGTTGAGAAGTATAGCTCCAACCTCATCAAATTTCAATTTACTTTTGGCAGCGACTAAAGTGATGACTACCATTACTACCCATTCTTAGATATTTGGTACTAAACATAATTATCAAATAGCTTTTATCTCATTATCTAGACTTATGCCAAAAAATATCAACCGAGTAACTAAGGTATTAAACTCATTTAGGTGATTTGACATAGCTCCTCCATTTTTCATTTTTAAATTGTATAAATTTTTCATTATGAATACCTTGTTTGAAGTGAATGCAATTTCATACAATAAGGATAACTTATCCCATAACTCTTTAGTATCTTCTCTGGTGAAATGTTGAAGAGAACATTACTTGAGAATGATATAAAAATAATTTCTCTTTCCTTTTGATGAATTTTCTCCCATTCCTTGTCTGATAAACATCATTTTCCCTTGGTTTTTCCTAGTAATGCGAGCGAGAGACCCTTCTTAATAAGTAGAGACTCCATGTACACTTTCCATGACCTAAAATTCTTCCTAGAAAACCTTTCAATTTTCCATTTGTTTGCCTCATCCATGGCTACAAGAAATCTTCACCAATTTCCAAATAATCAAATCAAGCTCTCCATGCTCTAATACCAATGTCGAGTTAAATAAAAATTGGAGCAAAATAAATAAAATCAAAATATGCAAGAAGTTAAGCACACATAAAAGAAAAATAGAGATTTATAGTGGTTCATCCAAGATGGACTACATCCAGTCTTTAGGAAGGGATAATCTCTTTTATTCGGATAATTCACACTTTACAAAATGTGTAGAAGCTTGAGATATATTTTTTGTATATGCCAAACAATCACACCATTGCTAGATGAACCATAAGGAATATAAACAATCATCGACTATATATAGGATACAATGATTGGGCTTCTACATAATGTTAGAACCATTACAACAATCGTATATTCAAACTACTAAGTGGACTACCATGAGTACATATGTAGATTACCCATTACTCTACCACATATGTCGGCCATCTTACAGCATTAACTATGTGTTTCGTTGCATTTCATTGCCATGTTTTCTAGAAAATATCGAATACACAAACCACTTGATGTTTCATTTCATTGTAAGTACTGACCTCTTTTTTATTTCATAGTCTATCTAAATTTTGTGATTCAAGAACTCTTAGTGGATTTTTAAGAATTTAGTGTTTTTCTTGAGGTTTTAGAAGGTTTTTTTTTAATAACTTTGAAATATTATTTCAAATTTTGAAGGTTATTTGTAAGCATGTTAGGATTAAAACTAGACACAAATAACAGTTACATGCAAATACAACCAATATTAGAAATAATAAACCACACAGAAAAGTACATCATACACAAACATTTAACGTGGTTCACCCAATCCACGGGCTATGTCTACCAACAATGAGTCCAATATTCTTATTATAGAGTGATTACAACCTAATTACAATTTGCAATCCCTTACAACTCAATACCACTATAAGAAGATACTAAATATACATACTAAAATCCCTAACCCTAAGCCTTTTTTTAAAAGCCTTTTTCCGCTTTAGGGTTAGTATCAGTTAAAACATGCTGGCCCAAAAATAGCTGAAAAAAGCCCCAAAAAGTGGTGATGATAAATGGAAAGTGTATAGTACTTCCTTGATCAGTCAACATAGACCAACAATCTCCTACATGATGACGAATTAGGCTCTAGTCTAAACAACAACCTCCCACTTGGAGATAGATCCTATAGCAATACCACTACCACATGAGGGTCCCACTGGATTAAACCACCATGGACTCATATGTTCCTTTATAATGCTCAGTTTAGAAGACTAACTAAAGCTAAAGAGGAGTTCAACTTCTCCCTTGTTACTACCTTTGTAAACATATTTGTTGGATTATCATTTGTATGTATCTTTTCTAGCTTTAACTATCCATCATCCAAAACTGATTGAATGAAATGGTATTGTAGCTCTATGTATTTTGTCTTTGAATGGAGAGAAAAATTCTTGGAAAAATGAATAGCACTATGGCTATCTCTAAATAAGTAATTTTTTATCTGTGGTTGTCCCAATTCCTCTATGAATAATTCAAGCCATATCATCTCCTTAGCTGCCTCTATAGTAGAAACATACTCTACCTTGGTAGTGGATAAAGCATTAACCTTTTGTAATCAAAAAATCCAACTCACTGTTGTCCCACCAATAGTAAATACATATCATGTAGTACTCTTCCTCGTATCAAGATCCCCTACAAAATCTAAGTCAACATAGCATTATAAATCAGTAGTAGAGCCCACAAAATGTAAACATTTACTGGATGTTCCTCCCAAATATTTGAGAATCCATTTGACTTCTTTCCAATGGTCAATCCTAGGATGACTCATATACTTTCTAACAACTCCAATTGCATGTGCAATAAATGGTCAAGTACATACCATAGCATACATAAAACTTCCTACAACTGAAGCATAATGTACCTTAGAAATTTTAGTCTCCTCTTCTGTTGTCTTTGGACACATCTCTTGATTCAATTTTTGATGCAGCAGCATCCTGGGTGTAAGAGAGATCTTGCATCACCCAAAAATATTTCTGGTTTCTTTTCAATAAGGCTTATCTTGTGCAGAGTTGCTATTTATGGAAACTTACTTTTTTTAGTAAGTTGGTCATACGATCTCAGAATGTTTTGATTTAACATGTGGAGGTTCATCTTAGTCACATCAGCCTACCTATTGAGTTTCATTGCCATATCATCTGTATCAGTAAAGTTATTGAGGTTTTTGGGTATGAAATCTTTGAGCTCAATTTTGAAGGCTTTAGAGGCTCCGGATCACAATCAATCCCTGGCTGACTCAAGCTTGTGCAAGTCAGGCACTGTAGATCAGGTCCTGCCATTTCTAAAAAGTGATTACAACAGAAAATCAAAGCTATGGTTAGAAATTTATGGTCTCCAAAAATTGGGGTACTTGAAAACATATTTTGTAATTAGTTGGAGCCGACCCTATGTAAAAAGAAAATAAAAGAAAAGAATTCTTAGGATAGTCGGCCTTAAGGGCTAAATTTCTAGAACCTTCTTAGGTAGTCAAAATTGCCTATATAAGAAAGGTCTATAGTGTTGTCTAGGTTAGTTCTAGTAGATCTAGGTAATGATTTGAGGCTTTGTCCTATAGAATATTGTAAGGGAAATGCCCATTTGGCTTTACATATTGTAACTCTAAAATTTGTAATTCCACATTTGTGGAGATAATATGAAGCCCATTTTCTATTCTTGCACATTGTTTTTGTTTCTCTGTTTCTATTTTGTTTGTGGTATTAAGGGGTGAACCCTTCATCATGTGGTATCAGAGAGGGAGTTCCTGAGTGTGTAAATAGATTGTTGATTGTGAGGTAGTTTTCACCAGGACCGTGGTTTAGGGTTTCAGCAAGCAGCACAAAAATGCCTCCATGAAGGGAATGTGGTGGAAGAGCTAGTGGTGTGATACCTGAGGTTAGAGCACTCCATAGACAAGTGCAAGCATTGCAAGAAGAGATTCATAGAGGAATGAATCTTAATGTTAGGGATGAAAGCAAGGATGAGGCCAAAGAAGAAGTAAATTCTGATCAAGAAGGAGAAGGTGAGATTTTGAACCAAGAGGAAGAAAGACTTTTTCGGGGCATTTCCAAGATTGAGAAAAGACCTAAGATTGAGGTTCCTACATTTTTAAGAAATCTTAACCCAAAGGAGTTGATTGACTGGATCAATGAATTAGAAGAATATTTTGAGTATGAAGATGTCGAGGATCTTGATTGGGTCAAGTTTGAGAAGGCTAGACTGAAGGGTCATGCGAAGATCTAGCAGCAAGAAATTCAATTGGAGTGAAATAGAAGAGGAAAGGATAAAATCAAAAGATGGGATCAAATGGTAGATAAATTGAAGTGATAGTTCATCCCTATTGATTATGAGCTTGACCCACTAAAGAAAATGAAAGGTTTGATGCTAGCAGGAAGATCTATTCAAGAGTATACTGAGGAGTTCTATCGAATCCTCATTAGAACATGCCATGCAGATGTTGATAAGGAGAAAGTTTCCTATTACCTTAATGGGTTGAGGCCAAGCATTCAAGAGGAGTTGAATTTGGTTTGAATGAACATTATTGAAGAGGCATACCAATTTTCCCTAAAAGTAGAGGAAAAGTTGAACAAGAAGTTTGAGAGTAGACAAAATGGAAGAGGTCATGGTGGAAGATCTAGTTTACTGTCATATGCAAGGTGAAATGAAAATCTATAAAAGAAGGATGAGGCCAGTAGTAGTCAAAATCAAAGAAGAGAACTAAAGGCCAGGCTAGAGTTGCACATGTAGATGAAGATGCCAGATCATTACATTTTGAAGATGCTCAAAGAGGAGAAACACTAATTAATAGAAGAGTCCTCCTAAGTGGTGAGAATGAACCTGAGCAAAGGAGGAGCCTATTTTGCACTAGGTGCAAGTGTTAGGATAAGTGTTGTGATGTGATTATTGATAGTGAAAGAACTAACAATTTAGCATAAAAAAAAATGGTCACAAAATTGAAGGTCAAGAGATAGAAACACCCACATCCATACTGGATCGCCTAGGTGTGGGATGACCACAAGGTCATGGTCAATGAATAGTGCCTAGTAAAGTTCAAGATTGGCAGATACCATGATGAGATACTATGTGATATCATACCTATGGATGCATGTCATATGTTGTTGGTTAGACCATGATAGTTTGATAGGCGTGCTATACATAATGGTCATGCAAATACCTATTCCCTGACAAAGGATGGAGTGTAACATAAGCTAAAGCCAATGAAGGAAACATAAGAAAAGGTATGTGGTAATGCAAGAATAAGTTTCTTTTATGGAAGAAAATTCCTAGAGGGTATGAGGCATGAGCATGTATTTTTTTCTTTAATTCCAAAAGTTGGTAAAGAGGAAGTAGAAGATGTATAGGTATAGAAGTTTCAGATTTGTTGAATGAGTGTTAGGATATTGTATGTAATAATGTACCTGATGGATTACCATCGGTAAGGAGGATCAGTCATCAAATGGACTTGATTCTAGGAGCCAGTTTTCCAAATAAGGCAGCACAAGATGACACTAAGAAAAAGTGAAGAGTTGAATAGAAAAGTACATGAGTTGTTATAAAAGGGGTTGATTTAGGAGAGCTTGAGTCCATGTACTGTACCAGTAGTATTAGCACCAAAAAAAAAGGACAATGGTGGATGTGTACAGATTCTAGGGCTATAAACAAGATCATAATCAAGTATAGGTTTTCATTGCCATATATGGATGATATTATGGACTGTTTGAGTGGAGTTGTGCATTTTTCAAAGATAGATCTAAAGAGTGGATATCAACAGATTCGGACTAGAGAAGGAGATGAATGGAAGACTACTTTCAAAAAAAAGGAAGGACTATATGAGTGGTTAGTCATGCCTTTTGGGCTAACCAATGCACCGAGCACTTTCATGTGGATCAAGAATGAGGTTCTAAACAAATTTATAGGAAAGTTTTTCATTGTTTACCTAGATGTTATTTTGATCTTTAGTAAGATATTGGAGGAGCATATGATGCATATTCATATGGTGTTTGAGAAGTTAAGGGAAGAGAAATTGTTGATTAATTTGAAGAAGTGCAATTTTTGGAAGAAGGAATTAGTGTATTTGGGATTTTTAGTTTTAGGAGAAGGTCTAAATATGGAACCAGAGAAATTTCATGCTATCCTTGAATGGCCTACACCCAGAAGTGCTATTGAGGTAAGATTTTTTCATGGATTGGCTAGTTTTTACAGAAATTTTATCATAATTTTTAGTAGTATTTGTGGACCCTTGACTAAAATAATGAGAGGGGACAGAAAAGAGTTTAAGTCCACTACTAGGGTAGATAACAGTTTTAAACTCTTGAAATAGAAAGTTATGGAACAACCTATTTTAGCACTTCCAGATTTCAATAAAGTTTGTCAAGTCAACTCTGATGCTAGTGGTACTAAAATAGGAGTTGTTATGAGCCAAGAAGGTAAACCTGTTGCTTATTTCAGTGAGAAGTTAAATGATGCCAAGAGAAAATATTATGTTTATGATCAGGAATTTTATGCTATAGCTCAGGCATTGAAGAAGTGGAGACACAATTTAATTCTTAAGGAGTTTTTTTTGTATACTGATCATCAAGCTTTGCAATATTTGAATAGTCAAGGAAAGTTGAATCAAAAGAATTTGAAATGGGTTGAGTTTTTGCAGAGTTATACATTTGTTTTGAAACATAGGAGTGGAAAGTCTAAGAGGGTTGAAGATGCCCTTAGCAGAAGGAAACTATTGCTGAAAAAGATGTAGATTGAGGTGGTTGGGTTCAAGGAACTTAAGAGTTTATATCTAGAGGATCCTAATTTTGGAAAAGCTTGGAAAGCTTGTAAAGAACCTATTACTCTAGACAAAATGAAGTGGTTGGATTTCATCATTTAGAATGATATACTATTCAGAGGGAGTCAGTTGTGCATTCCATGAAGTTCTACGAGGGAGAATCTCATCAAGGAGAATCATAGTGGAGGATTAGATGGGTATTTTGATCGTGATAAAACCCTTTTTTTGGTTATTGAGAATTATTACTGGCCACAGTTGTAGCAAGATGTCAAGAAGTTTGTACAAAGTTGTAGAGTATTTCAGATGGAAAAATGAGTAAAGAAGAATACATGGTTGTATCAGCCATTACTTGTACCAAAAAATCCTTGGGAGGATATTAGTATGGATTTTATTCTTGGTTTACCAAGGACTCAGCAGGGACATGATTCTATTTTTGTGGTGGTTGATAGATTTTAAAAGATGGCACATTTCATTCCCTGCAAGAAGACTAATGATGTAGTTCATGTGGCAGAATTGTTTTACAAAGAAGTGGTGAGACTACATGGTTTGCCAAAGAGTATAGTTTCAGATCAGGACACTAGGTTTGTTGGATATTTCTGGCACACATTGTGGAAGAAATTAAAGATAGATTTGAATTTTAGTTCATCACATCATCCACAGACTGGTGGATAGACAAAGGTGGTGAATATGAGTTTGTGGAATTTACTAAGATGTTTAGTTGGAGATAAGCCAACAGGATGGGATTTGATTTTACCACAGGTAGAATTTGTATACAATAATTCTATCAATGGGAAAACTAGTTGTAATACCCTAAAATTGGCACCTAATAAATTCAATCAATTTCGGTGCATTTTCATCAATTTTACATTTCCAAAGTCCTAATTTTCTAGGTAATTTTCTCTCTCCTACTTGACTTAATTTGACTTGGTGTCAATTGCAAAAACCCTAATTACATTAATCAAATATTAAAATTAATTCCTAAAGTCTTTGACTTTTATTAGCTAAATTACCCCTATGATAAATTAATTTAATCCTAAAGTCCTAAGTACTTAGAATTAAATTAAACCCACCCCATTTGGCTAATATACATGAAAAGGAATTAATAATTACTTGTTATTTGAATGGACACTCATTTTTTAATTAACAATTCATAATATTTTTTAATAAGTAATTTATGCTTTTTTTTCCCAAATGGGTATGAAGAGTCAGGAGTTTCAAATCAAGAACCCCTTCATTCTCTTCTTGGAATTTTCTATTTAATGAGCCTTATTTCTTCATTCAAAAAAGGCAATTTTTGAGAGTAATTAAACTATAGTATTTTTGTGTCTCAATTTCAAAGCTTTATTACATTTTAGTATAATCTTCATTTGGTTAATATTGCATATTCATATACTTAGTTTGGCTTATTTTCTTATAGCTTAGTCTAATTTCATATTTTTTCAAGTACTTTAGAATAATTTTCACTTCATATTTCCTTTCAAGCTACCTAGATTAGTATCATATTTCTTTCAAAGCATCTTAGATTAAATTGCATTCATTCTAGCTTAAATTTAGTTTTTTCTTATCATCATAGCTTTTGAAAATCCTCCATTGTAGAATCAGTCTTATGGTTGTTGGCTCTCCAATCTGAGAGTATTTAAACACCCTATCTACATACGAGGCAACAGGTCACTTCATGATGGATTTTAGATTGAGTAATTCATACTCTCTCTTGTAATTTGATCATGTGTGTAATGACCATGTTGCGTGTGTGGTTGGATTTGAGGTCCACATTCCACCACATACATTTTGGCACCCACCATGGGGCAGAAAGATGAATTTCTGGCCTCATTCCCATTTTTTTCTGACAGGAAATTTAATCTCTATCATGCGTTCGTACTGTCTATGTATGGATTCTCAAGTGAGAATCCAGAGTGTGTCACATGAAGATTCACTCCCTGTAGCACTCTCTCACATGAGCTGATGCATCCTCACATAGTGCCCTGTACTTTATCGTGCACTGTGGAGTACTTCCTCACACGAGATTTGGATACAATGGTTTAAAATTTTTAGTTTTTGTCTTTCCTATTTTAGATGTCTGACAGTTTCCTGTTTGTTATTCTTTATTGTTTCTCTCTTATTTTCATAGCGTAACAATTTTTTGTAGGATGTTTGAACAAGAACATAAAACATGCTAATGGTTTGATTGTAGGGTGATAGTTGAAGACTTGCTAAAATGTTGTGTTTGTTTCTTTCTTTCATTCACATAGTCTAAATAGGGCTCCGTTAAAATTTCTTGAGGATTTTGATAGTGAGTAGGGAATTTGGCTCTTCATTACATGGAGGTGATGACCATGAATGAACCTAAAATCCTAATGATCTTACTAATATGACAAATTCTTGGGGAAGGGGAGAAAGGTAGTGAATCTTTATGCTTCTATTAGCTAGGGGATTATGCTCTTCTCTCTTTAAGAGAAACAGAAACCCAAAAGCTTGTAGTTGTGGTGGAGTGAAGCTAACTCAGTGATGAATCTTCTTGGTGTGTTTGGGTGAGGAAATGGGATAGAGAAGTATGCTCTTCTCCCTTTGGAAGAACCAAAAAATTTGACCCCTGAATCTAAACCAAGTCAAGTGTCGCCTTTAAAGGGCCTGCTGAAAGTTGAACCTCTGGGAACAACCCAAGTGAGTATGCACCTATCGCTGATGATTCTGCCTCACTCTAATAAAGAAAATTTTGTTGAGTCTAAAGACTCCAAAACCATGTTAGCTTCCTTCTCAAGACTTTGACTATCATCTTGAGAAGGCTTCGTCTATTATATTGAGTGGTGCCACTCCTAGCCCTGCTTGCAGGGGTGTATGACTTTTGGGTGTTGGTGTGGCTATGAGGCCTCAACCCTGTATTAAGGGCACCAAAGGCTAGCATGAATGGAAGCCTATTAAAAAATTTCCTTAGTTAGTGGCCTACCTGGTTCACCTCCGAAAGGAGTCATAATCTTTGTACAGGGAGGGGGAAGAATCTCTCCCATAGATTCCCATCATAGGCATACACCTAAATGCTTGAAGGTGGTTGCAACATTGGCCCTTGCTACAAGGGTAACCTTTGAACGTACACTATTGAGTCCTTGGAAACACTAAAAACACGAGCACCCTCTAGGGGGTGACACAGCTATGTGAGATGCATGTATGCGCATAAGCAATGGGGCAAAGGTTTTGTCTTCTCACCATTTTTTTGTAGGACTAAGCTATGTGTTTATTATTGAGTCTTAAACATTGTCCAACCATTATCAAAAGAAGACTCCCTTGATGCTATCAAGTTGCTTTGTCCTTGATAGGTCTGTTAACGACTGCTTCTTGTATCACAACTACTTGATTTGAACCTTTCTATCTTTAAATGAATTCTTGAAATCCTAAAATTAGATTGTTGATTAAATTGCTCTTCAAACTTGTCAGGAAACTAGATTTTCTATAAGACATCAATTCAGGCTATACCTCAAAATTCAACTTTAACCTCAAAAATTGTGTCAGATTGTCAGATTTTGCACTATCCCGCATGAATTTTCATACTTAAGAGAACTTTCTCGCGTGAGACTTTTTTGTCTCACACGAAGGTTGGTGTTCTCTCATGTAGCTTGGTACTCTCTCGCTTGAGACTGTAGCCTAGTTTGCAAAAATAGAGACCTGTTTGCCATTGATTGTTTGACTTTTTATCTGAACTACTTTTTGTCTGAGGTCTATTTTTCTACTTTCCTATCGTTCACTATCAGAAACTGGTTGTTTTGAGTTAGGAATCAATCAATCTTTGCTTTGACTCATGTCATCTCTTACTGGTTTACCTTATCTCTTTATGCCTTTTGTATCTTGTGTTTCCATAGTCTTATCTCAGCTATTCTAGCCACCTCTTTTGATGATTCATACTAGGTCCATCTCGTATCTTGGCTATTCTAGCCTTTATCTCCTTTGTGTTGTTCTTAGAGACCAAGTCTAGCATTATCTTGAGTCCTCTCTCATTTCATCTTCATCTATGACTGTCACGACTAGAAGGGGCAAGACTTATCCCATTCAAAATCTTGATCAAGGTAGAAGTGAACCTCCTAATAAAGAAATAGATCCTCCTGACTCTATTGCAAAATCTGGACTTTGTGAGATATCCTTGATTTCCTCATTAAATACTTCAAAAGATAGTCCATCTCAACCATCACCTCCAATGTTTCAAGAGTTTTTATAATCCATTGTTTGAAGCACAACCTGGTTTCTCATTTCAAGACCAAGAAAATTCAATCTTTCAAGAGAACTCATTGTTTCACAACTTTGCAAGACCTCTTCCTCAGACTAATCCTATTATCGTACTTGTTGATCCTACTAAGAATAGTTCTAGCATTGAACTTAGTGATACTATTGAAGATATCTTCTCACCTGAATTTGTTAAATCTTTTGATCCTATTCTCTCACCAAACTTTACCATGGCCACGCCCTTTTAGCACTAGACATATCATTTCACTAAAAATTCATGTACTGCACAAGCCTACAACAAGATGGGAGATCCGTTTGATTTCCAACCGGACAAGTATAGTCAAACCTTTGATCAATCTCAAAACAATCAATATCATGGTCAATCTTCTAATGGCCCACGTCATGCTCAACCTCAGAATGAGAAACCTCATGGTGAATCTCAACATGACCAACATGAGTCCCATAATGATGATCAATCTAGAAGCAAACCTCAAGGTGATCGACAACCCACCTATTTCTATCATCCTCCTCCATGTGATCAAAACCAAGATGATCAGCAACAAGATCAGATTCTGAATATTTATGAGATTCTTGGGAATTAAAATGAAGTGATAACTCAATAGGATATAGATGCCGCCAAAGCTAATAAGGGTCTTATTAAAATGATGGAGATCCTTCTCCTAGAGGAGAAAGAAAAGTACTTCCTTGAGCTAGCTAAACAATCAAGTTGAAACACTCATAGCTAATAAGACTATCAAGTTGAAACACTCATAGCTAAGGAAGAAGAAACTGAGACCACAAAGTTGCAAAAGATGGTCTGAGAAATGTAAGATCAGATTAGTCAACTTGTGAGGAATAAAGAAAAACCCGCTCAACAATTTACGATGGAAAGTATTTGTCCTTTCCCTTTTGACATAAGTCTTCATATGCCACCTTTTCCTAGAGGTGTAGAACTCCCTAAATGTGACAAATACTTGGGTGCAACCGATGCCCAAGATCACTTAAGGGAGTTTGATGCATTGTTTATGGAATTTATGCATGATCAAACTTATCTTATGCACTTGTTTCCTTGTAGTTTGGGTGGACCCGCTATGGAATGGTTCTCTAGATTGCCTATTGGTATTAAGAATTTTGACGAAATGGATAAACTTTTTCTCCAACACTACTCACATAATATTTAGCATCTGCTCAACATCTAGGATCTTTGTAACTTAAAATAGTGACAAGGAGAATCTTTCCTAACATTTCTCCAAAGGTGGAGACAATTATGTATGAAGTTTCCTCATAAGCTACCAGAGTCTGAGAGATTTGATATTTTCTTCAACAATCTTGTCATAGACTTTGGATACCAAGTACAATTGCAAGGTCCTCTTACTTTTGATAGTATGATCAAACAATTAGTGTGGATAGAGGCCTTTATGATCAAGAAGGGAGAATTAACTTTGAATAAGGACAATAAACAAGGATAAAGGAAAGAATACCAATAACAATAGAGATGTAGTAAATGATGGAGTGGTGGATAATGTTATTGTGAAGCCTTCAAAGCCTAGTTTTAATCTTACTTCCAGTATACAAGTGGCTAAGGCTATCAAAAAGACCACAATAGATAATCAACAAACCTCATGATTTTCTAGGAACAAACCTTGGGCCTCTCAACCCAAGCATGATTTCACCTCTTTGGGAGAACCTCTTGATGTGGTCTATAAAACTCTTATAGAGAATTAGGTTCTTACTCCTTTAACAAAGCATACTTATGACTGACAACCACAACCTCATTGGTGGAATGATAATGCTTACTGTGACTATCACCAGAACATTGCTCATAAGACTTGTACTTGTCTCGAACTAAAGTATAAAGTTCAAGATCTCATTGACAATGGTGATGTCCTTGTGGAGAACCATAATAAGAATTCAGATCACCAAGCTTTTAAGGATCCCTTCCCTCCTCATGAGAAGGGTGAGTCTTCAAACAAGAATACCAATGCTAAAGTCAATTACACGTAAACTAATAATGACAATGTTATTGGTATGATCGAACCTATCAAGATAGAGTATTGTGATATGATCACTTCTAAAGGGAGCGGCGATGCTCCCAAATGTAAGACTCCTTTTATCTTGCTTAGCTCTACGTCTCATTTGTTTGAATCAAAACAATCTCAAGACTATGCTAATGTTGTCACTCGATTGCGAGGAAGAGTTTTTTTGAAAGGTCCCGATGCTTCCACGTCTACTCCAAAGAAAACTATGGATAAGTGACCTGATACTCCCGCATCCACTCCAAAGAAAATTATGGATAAGACTGTTGTTGGCCCCGCCAACAAAAACATGAAATCTATTCCTATGGCTAGCTCAGCTAGTTATAGCATTTTAGATCAACTCCAGTGAACCAATGCTCATATTATCATTTTTGAGTTGTTGAAAATCTCACCTACTCACATGCATATTTTGGATAAGGCCCTTGCTGAGGAAAATGTTCCCAAGGATCTAGATCTCAACCAATTCCAATCTATGGTGGGTCATTTGACCTCACCTCACTATCTATCCTTCTTTGAAGAAGATGATCACTCTTTGAGTCACCCGCATAATGCTCCCTTACATATAGAGGTCAAGATAGGTCCTAAGCGCATCTGTCAAGTGCTCATAGACAACGGTGCTAGTCTTAATATCTATTCTGCTAAGTTGCTCACTCAACTAGGTTATGATTAGAATGGTATAGACCCTCGCAAAAAGAATACCATCAAAGCTTATGATGAGGAAGAATGCAAGTCCTAAGGCTTAGTTGTGCTACCTATCTATGTAGGTCCTATTGAGAGAGATGTTACTTTCCAAGTTCTTGATATTCCTCTTGCCTACAATATCTTGTTGGGTAGGCCTTGGATTCATGAGATGTAGGCTATTCCATCCACATATCATCAATGCATTAAGTTTCCATTCAATGGAGTAGAAGTCACTGTACCTACAAATACTAATTTCCCTTGCAACACTCTTGCCCAAACCACAGATAGCTTTGTTCTAGCAAATAGAGAATCCACTAAAGTTTATGATGCTAAACTAAAAGAAATAGAAAAAACTTTGAGACTTAAGGATACAGGCATGGGAGAATACCGAATGGAACCTGTGCTATCACTGGCTACTCTACCTCTATCTCCACATTCTTATGGGAGACCTTCTGAGGACAACAAAATTTCTAATGCTCCTCCTCAAATAGTTGATGATGGCACCTTTGTAAGGGCCTCTATGCCTTTAGAGGATGAGGATGAAGAGAGAGCTATCAGAGCATGGATCTATAAAGGAAAAGAAACAGCTGAAACAACCACTCCACTTCCATATTTAGAGCAAGAACCATATAGTGAAGCCTTCAATATCATGAAGTGCTTTGGTTATAAGGGGAGTGGTCCTATAGGGAAAAATTATAATGGCTTACTAAAACCCATTCAAGCTACAAGTTGCTGCACAAAAGATACTAGTGGCTTAGGCTTTAAAAAGACTCCCTTTCATTTGGGGACCAAGAAATTTGTGTCAGCTCCTGAGCCTGAACCTGAATCTGCACAAGAAATTGAAGATGCCACTCTAGATGTGACACTAGAGGATAACTCTGATGAAGATACATTTCCATATCCTATTCCTCCAGATCTTGTGGCACTCTTTGCCAAACCTGATGAGCCTATCATACCTGTTCATATGATAGAGACAGATATTGATACTAATAATGATTCTGATAAAACTTCTTTAGTGTATCAATTCACATATGAGGAATGCAAAGCAACACTAAATGATGATCCTAATTTTCAAGGTGAACGATACAGGCCACCCCATTTTCAAAAGTACTTTGAACAAGAACAACTTCAACAAGATATTAATGCCACAAGGGATAATAATGAGTCTGATGATGTTGCTAATGAAATTCCCACATCAAGCACTGACTCACATGAATATGAGTTCAACTCTTTCCCTAATGCTACTTATGATGTAGACATAGATACTATTCACGTGTATGAAAGACTCCTCGAAGTAGGTGAAGGGTCTAGCGCTAGGCCACATGAATTAGGCACCACTAATGTCAACATGTCCTCTACTTCTGACGCAAGGTCTTATAGGGATTCAAATGCTCCTTTGGACAAGATTTCTCTAGGTCTTGACTTTCTCGTCAATGCTTTTGAGGGTTATACATTTGTCCATTGCACCAAGTATCAAACCTGTTAAACAGAAGCTGCAAAAAATGCATCCAGACATAGCACTTTTGGTTAAAGTAGAGCTGGAAAAGCTTCTTAAGGCTAGCTTCATAATAACTATTGATTATGCAGAATGGATTTCAAACATTATTCTAGTCACTAAAATGACAAATCCATTCATGTGTGTACAGATTTCATAGATCTCAATAAGGAATGTCCGAAAGATGACTTCCCACTGCCTAATATTGATATGATAGTTGACATGACAGCAGGATATGAGATGTATTCCTTGATGGATGGCTTTTCTGGCTATAATAAAATAAAAATTGTGCCAGAAGATCAAGAAAAGACCACTTTTACATGTGCCTAGGGCACCTTTTTTTGGAATGGCATGCCTTTTGGGCTTAAGAATGCTCTAACAACATACCAGAGAGTTGTTACTACTATCTTCCATGATATGATGCATAAAATGATGGAGGATTATGTGGATGATACTTTAGCCAAAAGCATGTAGTGAATAACTCACCTCATAGACTTAGGTCCCATCCTTGACTGCATGGAACAATTCAGTCTCAGGCTTAATCCAAAGAAATGTGTTTTTGGTGTTACTTCTGGGAAACTCTTGGGTTATATCATTTCAGCTAAAGGCATAGAAGTTGATCTTGAAAACTTGTAAGCTATTATGGACATGCCTCCACCCAAGAATATCAGTCAAATGAGAGGACTATAAGGAAGGCTCCAATCTATTCGACATTTTATTTCACAGTTGGCTGACAAGTCACAACCATTTACTAAAACTTTGCATAAGAATGTGACCTATGAATGGAATGAGGAATGTGACAAGGGACTTACTCAAATAAAATAGTATCTTGCTAATCCACCTATACTGATGCCTCCTATTCATGGGAAGCCACTTATACTATACATCTCAACAATGAACACATCCTTGGGTGCTCTCCTAGCTCAAGAAGATTAGAACAATAAAGAGAGAGCCATATACTATATCAGTAGAACATTGGTTGCTTATGAAATGAATTACTCTACCATTAAGAAGGATTGTTTAGCAATGGTATTTGCTTCTCAAAATTTATGACATTATATGCTAGCTCATACCACAAGGCTTATTTCAAAAATTGATCCACTAAAGTACCTACTAAGCAAGGCTACCCTCATGGGTAGATTAGCAAAATGGGTAATGATACTTAGTGAATTTGACATTGAGTATGTGGAAAGAAAAGCTATTAAGGGACAAGCAATTGCTGATCAGCTGGCAGAAGCTCCTTTGAAAGATCATCAGCCTTTGAGTATTGAATTCCCAAATGAATCCATCATGCTTCTCACACATCAATCTTGGAGCATGTTCTTTGATGGATCATTCACTCAATAAGGATCCGGTGCAGGCATTCTATTTGTTACACCTCAAAGATACTCATTGCCAAAAGCATATAAAATGGTGTTTCCCTACACAAACAACATAGCTGAATATGAAGCTCTCATTAATGGAATGAAGATAGCCCTTGAATGCCATGTGGATGAGCTCAAGGTCTTTGGAGACTCACAGTTAATCATCAATCAAGTCAACAATGTCTACCAAACTAAAGATGACAAACTAATACCTTACAAAAGGATGGTGGATGATCTCAAACAATACTTTGCACACATTTCTTTCAAGTAGATTCCAAGGGTAGACAATAAAGCAACTGATGCAATGGCCACTCTTGCTTCAATGTTACAAATGCCAGAAAATGACTTCAGACACAAATTCCTGGTGGAGGTATTACACTACCCTGCCTATGATATTCCTAAATCCTAGATGATCTATTCAGTCATTGGACATGATTCATCTTTCTACCACCATATCTTTTCCTACCTTTGTGACTAGATCATTCCAAACACCTATACCTAGAATGAAAAACATCACCTCATTCATACTGCTTCATGGTATGTCCTCACAGCAAATGACTTGTATAGATGGGGTCTAGATGGTACCCTCCTTAGGTGCTTAGAACTTGATGAATCCAAGCCTATGCTAGCTGAGGTACATGAAGGTATCTATGGGTCTCATTCTAGTGGTCTGACGTTAGCCCAGAAACTTATTAGAGCTTGTTATTATTGGCTAGACATGGAAAAAGAAGCTATTCACTATGCTAAGACTTGCAAGCAATGCCAATTTCATGGGAACCTGATTCATGCTCATGCTCATGAACTTAGTCCTCTCATCAGTTTGTGGCCATTTGAGCAATGGGCCTTTGACTTGGTTGGTTAGATACATCCTTCCTCTTCAAGAGGACACAAGTTCATCATCACAGCTACTGATTACTTTACCTAGTGGGTTGAGGCAGTGCCTCTGGCTATAGCTGATGGCAAGACCATTGCTATGTTCATACTAAACTATATCATTTGTAGATATGGTATACCCTCATCTATTATCACTGAAAATGAGGGACAATTCAAAAATAAGGACCTGGTAGACTTATGCACTAAATTCATAATTATTCAGCATTGGTCATCCATCTATTATCCTTAGGGTAATGGACAAGCAGAGGCTTCTAATAAGACAATTCTGAAAATCTTGCACCAAATAGTTCATAAATTTGGTAGAGATTGGCATCTCCAGATTAATCTGACCTTGTGGGCCTACATAACAAGTATCTAAACACCAACAGGGGCCACTCCTTTCACCTTGGTTTATGGAGCAGAGGCAGTATTACCTATTGAGGTTGAGATTCTAAAATTGTGAATCTCTCTGAGGGGCCTCATCACTGATGAAGATAATAGAATATCCTAGCTTCAAGAGTTTGAGTTACTTGATGAACGTCGGAAGGTGGCATTTGATCATCTAAGAGCATACCAAAAGAGGATGTCTAAAGCTTACAATAAGAAAGTCAAACAAAGGGAATTCCAAGTGGGTGATCTTGTCCTAAGAGAGAACCCCAAAAATTAGTAGTAGTGAGTCCAGAAAGGGACATTTGAACCAAACTGGCTTGGTTTGTAAGTCATTACTACAACATTTGGGTCTGGCGCTTATCGACTCTCAACCACTGAAGGAGAGCAACTCAAAGAGCCTATCAACGCTCTTCATCTAAAGAAGTTCTATAGTTGAGACATTCTCAGCATGCTCATGTACATATTTATTGGTCCTAAAAAAATCCAAAAAAAATCATATATTGGAAAAATCCTAAAAATTGCAAAATGTCCTGAAAAAATGATCATCTTAGTGAAAACCTGGTAAACAGGTGCTTTGATGTATCTATTATCTTGGTGAAAACCTGGTAAACAAGCGCCTTGGTAATAATAAAAAAAATAGAAAATTAAAAAAAAACAAAAAAAAAGTGAAAAGATAAAAAATACAAAAAAATGAAATATTCAAAAATACAAAAAAATCAAAAAAGAGAAAAGGTACAAAAAAAATTGAAAAAGAAGAAAATGTGTCATTGATGAAAACCTAGGAAACAGGTGTCATGGTAGCAAAAATAGAATCTCTACCAAGATGGTGAAAACCTGGTAAACAAGCGCCTCTTGTTTCCTAAAGTTACATCTCATCTTAGAATCACTTGGCTTTTAGTTTCTTGCTTTAGTTCACTTTCCCGCTTTCCTGCCTTAGTTTGTCTCTTGCTTTTAGCTCATTTCCTGCTTTAGTTTGCCAGCTCATGCTCTTACCATCAGTTGTCTTCAATATTTTCCTTGAATCTTCATGGATTGGAACTGGTTCACACTTGGGGGCACCTTCCTAGTCTAGGGGGCATTGTCCTATCACTTTTGGAAGTTTGGTTCATGCATCAGTCACCATCGGTTCTCGCTGCATCTGCCTGTTGATGCCTAGCTACTTTTGAGATTTCTCTCCTTGAGGATCAATCATGTATCAGTCGCCAGTGGTTCTCACTATGCCTACCTACTGATACTTAGCTTTCATTTGAACCTCTCTCTTTTGGGATCTCTTCCTTACATCAGTCACCAATGGTTCTCACTGCATCTGCCTACTAATGTTTCGCTCGTGTTTTATTCTCTCTTTTGAGAATCTTCCTTGTACCGGTCACCAGTGGTTCTCAATATGTTTCCCTGCTGATACTTGGTTTACACTGCCATATCTTCTTGAGACTTTGTCTCTCGTGATGGTCACCAGTGGTTCTCACTGCATCTGCCTATTGTCGCTATCCCATCGAGACTTTGAATGATTGTTTTCTTCTGATTCAACTTCAATCTACTTGAACACACACATAAATTGAAACTAAAAACTGATCTTGTGTTCCTCTAAAGCATGTTGAGCTTTTCCTTTGCTTGTTTGTTTGTTTGTTTTCTTTATCATTTCTCCTTGAGTGAATATAAGACATCTTTCTTGACTGAGAAACGTGAAGACTGGGGGCATGATCTTTCTTTTTCTTTCTATTTGCTGGTTTAGTTCCAATGATCAAAAGAATCTATCTAAGAGGGGTGTCCATCTATAAGAGCCTTCATCTCATATTGGATGGCCATGCATACCTTGACTCTTTTTATATGGGTGCTTTGGTGAGGTTGGTTCTTCTCCTTGTCTATTTTGAGTGACTTCTTTCTGCTACAAGTAAAATTGCTAATGCTCATCCTACTAAGTGAATGTAAGGGTCACTGTGAGAACTCTTTAGCAAAAGAAGGAACTCTCATGTGTCTGGTGTGTTTGTTCACAATAAAAATTCAGGTCATTCTAGCAATCATGCTTTGATGCTTATGTTAACTTGCTAAATCAAAAGGAATAGGTGTTCAGGTCATTCTGGCTTCTTGCACCTTAATCCTTACACCTCATTCTGACAAATCTAAGACTTATGTCATTTTCATATTCTTGTGATTGCAATGTTAGTGAGAATTGTATCACATCTTGTGATCATCCCATGCTTAAACAAACTTGATGATGATAAATACGATGAGTCCAACAACCAAGTCCTAGGGCTTGCATTTTCATTCTAGGCTTGCATTTAGCATAGGCTTGCATGTTCATGTTAAGCTTGGCTTTGAGATGATATCTTGTTGCTCTCTTGATTTCTTTCTGTTCATCAAAGGTTCTCATCTTTTTGTCCCAATTTCATCTTGGTTGCACAAGTGTCCGGTCCTCACTCTCGATCTTCAACATGTAATCTCTCTGATTACTACATGTCATATATTGTGACAATCCTACATGAGATGATTAGTGCCATATACATTACATATTCATTGCATTTTCATTTCATTTCCAGTTGCATCCATAAATTCATTTGCATCTACATATACATGTGCATCCATTATAAGCATAGCTCAAATCATACATTACACATATGCATATATCCTATCCATCTATCACTACATTTCATATTACATCATCATAAAAATAACCATGTGCATATTCATATTCATAAAATAAAGCATGTGCATTTCATACATTTCTATCCATACATCTAAGCACATAAAAACATCTCATAAACATCAATATCAAAGCAATATAACAAGTACAATGATATCCAACTATCGATCTCTCTCTCTCTCTCTCTATATATATATATATATATATATATAGACAAAAAGAGAAGGTGCTACTCAAGCACAGTATAAAAAATGGGCTACAATGTACAAGTATATCAAAAGTGCTAACTAGGTCCCGCACCACCTAGAGGAGGTGTTGGCAATGGTCTCTGGGGTAGGGGCATCGGCCACTATGGTGGTGCCTATGGTGCCTGTGGGGGTGCTGGTGGAGGTACCTGCAAAGCTCCAGCATAATCAGCATAAGGTGGAACCTGCTCTGATAGATTTGGAATGACCCCACAGTAAGCTGCATAGTAGTATGCTGCCTGAGCAGCCTCATATCTGGTCTCAATCCTTGATCATGCTAGCTCCTCCCATAGCTACCTGATCTTGGTGTCCCTATCAGCTACTCGAGTCTCATCCCTGATGATTCAAGTGTGATAGTCATCACGCTCCCACTGGACCTGTCGTACCCTCTCATGGCTCTTCCTGAGAGCCTCTTGCAACTGTGATGTACCTAGTCCTACTAAAATGTTAGGCATGTCAGTATCATCATCTAGTGGTGCATTTTATGATGTATCCCCTATCTGCTACCATGTGGACCTTTGCTGGGCCCCACTACTCCCAGCTCCTACATCTGAGCCCATCATCCTAGAAGGGATGCTAATCTATCCTGCTCGGTGTCTCAATACTCTCTGTTGCTATTGTCCCTACTATACAACCTACTGAACTTGTGGCTACTGGGCTAGTGGCTATTGATTTGGTGCCTATTGCTGCTATGTAGGCTGCTATTGTGCCCCCATACCAACAGGATCTGTGAACCTCAGATGAGGATGTGCAATCAACTGATCCCTGTATGTAGGTGTCACCCTTGCATTGGTGACACCTACCATGTAATCCCATTTCATGGCTGGAATGTGTGCCTCTATAGCACACTACCCTAGATCTAATCTAGCATGCCACCCCTTCTTCTCCTCATCAGAGAAGTGGCCATAGGGGCAGTACTCCTATGATATGTCCTACTACCTACCAAACTAGTGCAGGACGTGTGTAATAAGGAATCTCTCGATGATGGTGACAATACGTCCAATCAATGGACAAGATGCAAACATATGTGAGAGGTCTCTCTAAGCATCATCAGACTTGCATACCTATAAATATATATCTCAAGCTACTGCCATGTGTCATGATAAATCAGCCTACAAATGGGGAGATGCTCCTAGGTCCAGATCTAAAGAATGAAGATTCCTGCCACCATCGTCCTCGTGCCATGATATACTATCTCATGCATCTCATGATACATGTGGGCTAACATAAACTTGCCCCATCTAAACTTGATGGCTATCCTCTCCAACATCCTCTACAACATCCTGCCCCAGCCACACTCTAGACCATGCTGACCTCGATCCAGAACAAGGTAGCAACTCATAAACATAGCAAGAACAAAGACAAATGGATGAGCACCATTGTGCCTGTTAATCAAATCATCCTAAGAGATGGCCTAGCCCATCACTAGATCATCCCTAAAGATTGTCCTCAAGGCTATTGTACACTGCTATGGCTGTGTCTCATACTCTACTTGAGCACCATGGACTAGTATCCACAAGATCCTATATACATCCTCAGGAGTCACCATCATCTCCCCCATCGAGAAGTGAAAAGTGTTCATCTCCGAATGGAAATGCTCTACCAATGCACCAAGAAGATCGTGATTTACCTGAATGTTAGGTAAATCACTCAAGAATCCCAAACTAAGTCCCTTAATATGAGCACTCTCTACATCTGTCAGTCTTTGCACTAGGGTGGTAATCACAGGATGGTGCATCTGGAAGGCAACGTTAGGGAAGACAACGTGCAAAGCAAGTGATGACATTGGATTAGTATCTCAATATGATGGCTTTTTCAACACAAAAACAACAAATGCAACAAGACATCTATCCTAGACGTGGCTCTGTGATACTCTACTTGGCTGATTTTATGCAAATTTGACAAATTTTGGCAAAAGACTTCAAACTCTGCAATAGCTTTTTGTGTGAGAAAACTATTTTCTCATGTGAGACTAAAATCGACCTTGTGCAAACTGCTACAATCTCATCTGGGACCACCTTTTACCTTGCACAAGCTTCTAGACAGAGCTCGCACGAAGAAGACCTAACTAGTGTGAGGAAACTACTTCCTCACGTGAAATGGGAAGAACATGCTCCTAAAGTTGATAAATCTACCCTAAATTGACCTAAAAAGTAGTACGAATTAAAATGCAAGGAGGTTTATCGACTACTTATAGGTGCGTCATACTCCACTGGCTCGGCATGTCATTGAGAGTGCTCAAATCAGTGTGTATGTAGTGGAAGACCCTCCATTTCTCTCTCAAAGCTCAAAAATCATAACAAGATGAAGATGAATAATGAATTGAAAATGACCCCTCTGGGTCTTATATAGCTTTTTGACCTAATTTTCAAAAGTGCTCTATTTTGCGTGAAAGTTGCACCCTTGGCTAAATTGACTTCTCTGAATCTATTTTTGGGATTAGAATCAGAATCTGACATCTCTAGATAGCTCAAAATTGTGTTCTAAATTATGAAACCCTTTTGGGATTGGATGATTGTGCAGTCAGCCTCCTGGCATCATTTTCCTACCAGACTCTCATCTTTGCATTATGTGCTCAAGATCTTTTCTCTTTTCCTCAAGTCAACTTTTGTCAACCATGGTCACACTTGGTTAGCAGGAACCCTTGATCACTCCAAATTTTCTTCTACAGCTTCTTAAATCTAGTCTGATCACTTCTAATATGCAATCTCTTGTTGTTAATCATCCTTCTACTCTGTCATCTTTCAATTTCACTCCCGAGGGGGCAAGATGATTGCATCATTTGATTTGAATCTTGACAAACCTCTCTTAATCAATCTAATCTGATTCAAAGTCCTCACCGCTTGAGGCATCTCATCACTAGGGGCATCTTCATGCCTCACATCTTGCTATCTAGTCATTTATCTTTTAGGTATCTGAGAAATCTAACTCGAATCCTCAGGAATCAAGCTTCATTCTAGAGATGGTTCTTGAAATCTTTTACATATTGGGGCAATCTAACCCTAATTCCTAGGAGTCAAGCTTTGTTATGGAGATGGCTCTCAAAATCTCTCTTAGACCATTATCTGGGAAATCTAACCCAGGTCTCAGAGGGCTAAGCTTAGTATTAGGGCAATCTAACCTTGATTCTAGAGATAGTCCTAAGTTTGCATCTGAATCTCATTCTGGGCATTGGGGCAACCTAACCCCAGTTCTCATCTTCTCTCAAGACTGTTGTCTTCGCAATCTAACTTAGACTTTGGAAATCATGCTTTGATCTATTCGGTGTCTTGGCAACCTAACCTAGACTCCAAAATTTCTCATCGTCTATCACTTTAGGCTATTCTTTGAATCAACGTGCTGTTCGCACATCAATTCAAAGAGGGGAAAATGTAATACCCTAAAATTGACACCTAATAAATTCAATAAATTTCGGTGCATTTTCATCAATTTTACATCTCCAAAGTCCTAATTTCCTAGGCAATTTTCTCTCTCCTACTTGACTTAATTTGACTTGATGTCAATTGCAAAAACCCTAATTACATTAATCAAATATTAAAATTGATTCCTAAAGTCTTCGAATTTTATTAGCTAAATTACCCCTATGATAAATTAATTTAATCCTAAAGTCCTAAGTACTTAGAATTAAATTAAACCTACCCCATTTGGCTAATATACATGAAAAGGAATTAATAATTACTTGTTATTTGAATGGACACTCATTTTTGAATTAACAATTCATAATATTTGAAAGCTCACCCTGTGTGGCATTTTCCATTCTTTTAATAAGTAATTTATGCTTTTTTGTCCCAAATGGGAATGAAGAGTCAAGAGTTTCAAATCAAGAGCTCCTTCATTCTCTTCCTGGGCTTTTCTATTTAATGAGCCTCATTTCTTCATTCAAAAAAAGCAATTTTTGAGAGTAATTAAGCTATAGTATTTTTGTGTCTCAATTTCAAAGCTTTATTACATTTTAGTATAATCTTCATTTAGTTAATATTGCATATTCATATACTTAGTTTGGCTTATTTTCTTATAGCTTAGTCTAATTTCATATTTCTTTCAAGTACTTTAGAATAATCTGCACTTCATATTTCCTTTCAAGTTATCTAGATTAGTATCATATTTCTTTCAAAGCATCTTAGATTAAATTGCACTCATTGTAGCTTAAATTCAATTTTTGCTTATCATCATATCTTTTGAAAATCCTCCATTGTAGAATCAGTCTTATGGTTGTTGGCTCTCCACTTTGAGAGCAATTAAACACCCCATCTACATAGGAGGCAATAGGTCGCTTCATGATGGATTTTAGATTGAGTAATTCATACTCTCTCTTGTAATTTGATCATGTGAGTAATGACCATGTTGCATGTGTAGTTGGATTTGAGGTCCACATTCCACCACATAAACTAGTAAATCACCATTCTAGATTGTATATGGAAGTAGTCCCAGGAATGCATCTGAGTTGAGGAAGATAGGTAAAGGAGAAATAAGTAGTGTTGAAGCTGAGGATTTTAGACAACATTTGAAGAACATCCATGAGGAAGTGAGGAAGCACATTACCAAGATGAATGCACAGAATAAGGCTAAGGTAGATGAGAAAAGAAGGCATAAAGAATTTCAGGTGGGAGATGAAGTCATGGTTCATTTGTAGAAGGAGAGATTTCCAGTTGGTACATATAACAAGCTAAAAATGAAGAAGTTTGGGCCATGTAAGATACTGAAGAAACATGATTTAGGAAATGCTTATATGAGGTTGAGTTTCCTACTGAGTTGAATATTTCACCTGTATTTAACATTTCATATTTGACAGAGTATCATGAAGGGGGTGTTGAAGATGAGGTCACAAAATCATAGTGGAGTATTCTAGCAACTAGTTCAGATACCAAGGAGATTGAGGACATATTGGATAGTCATATTGGAAGAAGCAGAAGGAATGAGATATATGAAGAATATCTAGTCAAATGGAAAGTACATTCTATTGAAGATTCATCATGGTTGAAAAAGGAGGAGGTTAACCATCTTAGTTTTCCTCTTCACACCTGAGTCGTCACAGGGTCACTTCTCAAATTACCCCAGGTGTTTGATGCAAGAGCATCTTGGGTGTAAGAGAAATCTTGTGTCACCCTAAAATATTTTTGGTTTCTTTTGAATAAGGGCTATCTTGTGTAGAGTTTCTATTTATGGAAACTTACAATTTTTAGTACGTTGGTCATACGATCTAAGAATATTTTGATTTCACATGTGGAGGTTCATCTTAGTCATATAAGCCTATCAATTGAGTTTCATTGCCATATCATCTGTATCAATGAAGTTATTGAGGTTTTTGGGTAGGAAATCTTTGAGCTCAAATTTGAAAGTCTTAGAGGCTCTGAATCGCGATCAACCTCTAGTTGATTGGAGATTGCATAAAATAGACACTGTAGATCAAGTTCTGCCATTTCTGAAAAGTGGTTACAATAGAAAAATAGAGCTATGGTTAGAAAGTTATGGCCTCTAGAAGTTGGGGTACCTAAAAACATATTTTGTAATTATTTGGAGCTGACCCTATGTAAAAAGAAAATAAAATAAAATAATTCTTAGGATAGGCGGCCTTAAGGGCTAAATTTCTGGAATCTTCTCAGGCGGTGGAAATTGTCTATATAAGAAAGGTTTGTAGTGTTGTCTAGGGAAGTTCTGGTAGATCCAGGTAATGATTTGAGGCTTTGTACTATAGAATATTGTAAGGGAAATGCCCATGTGGCTTTTCATATTGTAATTCTAAAATTTTTAATTAAACATTTGTGGAGATAATAAGAAGCCCATTTTCTTTTCTTGCATATTCCTGTTGTTTCTCTGTTTCTGTTATGTGTTTGTGGTATTAATGGGAGCACTCTTCATCAATTTGAAATGACTAGGAAAAGGTGTGCTGACAGCTTTGGTATTCTCTATAGAGAAACTTTACAACACCTTCTCAATATAATCATCCTCAGATAGAGATAAATTTATGTTCTTCTATCTCTTCATAATTTCATACCAAGGATTTGTTTTGCTGGCACCAAATCCTTCATAGAAAATGAATGTGGTATCTATTGTTTCAATATCTTAATGTGATCCATGTTAGACCCAACTACAAGCATATCCTCAATAGATAAACATAATATAATGTAGCTATCAGCATCGAACCTCTTAAAGTAAACACAATGGTCTGAATGACACCTAGTATATCCATGGTCATGCATGTAAAACTATCAAATTTAAGATACCATTTCCAAGGTGCTTGCTTCAAGCCATATAAAATTTCACACTAAGTGCTCCTTACCTTTGACCTCAAAATCCTATGGCTATTCCATATCTATTTCTTCATCCAAATCACCAAGAAGAAAAATTGTTTTAACATCAAGTTTCTCTAAATTTGCAAATCTTCAACAACCACAATACTTAAAACAGTACGAATAGAAGTCATTTTAACAACTAGAGAAAATATCTCATCAAAATCAATGCCCTTCTTCTATGTAAATCCTTTTACGACTAAGTTGGCTTTAAATATTTTCTTAGCTCCATCTAGTTCTTTCAGCCTGTAAACCCATTTATTATGTAAAGCCCTTCTACCTATAGATAACTTACATAAATTCAAAGTTTGATTTTTTAGCAAGGAGTCCATTTCGCCTATCATTTTAGACTCCCACTGGGGCTTTATATCCACCTGCACAACCTCATCATAACATTCTGGTTCACCAACATCTGTTAATAATATAGAATACAAAGAGAGAGAAAATATTTCTAGAGGCCTACTTAACCTTGTTGATCATCTAATATTCACTGGGGTTTGTGGTATTTATTTTTGTTCTTGTTGCATAGCATAAGGAACTACTGGAACATCATCATTTGGAGTATCATCTAGTACCACATAATCATTTTCTTTCTTCTCATGCTACTGCAATAGATCTTTGTGTACAACACTTTCTCATTGAATATGACATCTCTATTTCTAACAATTTTATTATTTTTAAAATCCCTAAGCTTATAACCAAATTCATCAATGCCATATCCAACAAATACACATGTCTTATATTTATCTTCCAACTTGGTTCTATTTTTAGAATCTATATATGCAAATTCTTCACACCCAAAGGTTTTGAGAAAAGAATAACTCACCTTCTTACCAGTCCATGCTTCCTCTAGAATACCACAACCCAAATAAGTAGGGGGGCCTCTATTTATGAAATATATAGTTTTATTAATATCCTCCACCCTCATGTTTAAGGGAATCCCAACATGCAACCTCATATTCCTTGCATGCTCCATTATTGTCATGTTCATTCATTCAACCACTCCATTTTCTTGTGGAGTCCTTGGTGCAATTTTTGGCCTACAAATACCATTAGAGGAACAATAATCTTCAAATTTTGTGCTGCAATACTCATGACCATTATTAGATCTAAGACATTACATAGCCTTTTACCAGTCACATTCTCAACCAAGAATTTTCATTTCTTAAAAGTTTGAAATACATTAGAATTATGTCTAAGGAAATAAATCCATATTTTTCTTGTTGCATTATCAATAAATGCAACATAATATAGTGGGCCACCATGGGAAGATACCTAAGATGGTCCCTATACATCTTTATGCATAAGATCTAATTTCTCATTTTTCTTTTTCTTCCCAGTCTTCACAAAAATTACATTCTTTAATTTTCCATACACACAACTTTAATAGAAATCCAACAAGACACATTTCAGACCTTGTAAAACTTTCTTTGAATGAAGTAATTTCATACATTATTCACTCGCATGCCCAAGTCAGTTGTTCCATAGTGTTGTGTTAGAATCTACAACAATTGTTTGATGTTCTTCCTGCGCAACTATAGTAATTGTTCCTGAACATTTATTTTTCTTTGAAATAACTAAAGTAGAAGGAATAGTATGACCTATACAAAGATATAAGGTGCCTACTTTTGAACATCTTTCTCTACTACTAAGGAACCTTTTGAAACCTTCCAATTTATATCAATAAAATTAATTATGAGACCCTCATCACCGATTTGCCTTGCTAAAATTAAGTTCCTACTTAGCCTTGGAACATGTCTTACCTCTTGTAGTAGCCAATGATTCTCATTGTGCAACTTAATCTTAATTTTTCCCTTTCAAACAATTTGACAAGGTTCATTATCTTCCAAATAAACTATCCCAAAATCCCATTGGACATAATCAAGAAAATAAACTCTATGGGGTGTAGCATGAAATGAAGCCCTTGAATCTAAAACCCATGAATCGTCAACACTTTCTAAAGAAAGAAGAAAAGAATCCTCTTTAGATTTATTACTTACCACATTTTCCTCCTTATTTACTTCTTGTTTTCCTCCTTCTTTATTCTTTCGAGACCAACAATCATTCTTCTTATATGTCCTAGTTTTCCATAGTACCATCAATCATTTGGTCCTCTAGATTCAGACCTCTTTCCCTTTGATTTTTCTCTTGATTTCCCATGATTTTCTAAAAAATTTCCTCTCTCATTCATTCTCCCTCTTCTTTTTGTGTTCAAGACACTTCCGGATGTAGATCCACCTGAGCTTTTCCTATGAGTTTTCTTACTCAGAATCACACCAATAACATGATCAAAATTTAGGGTATTAGAACCAAAAAAAAAGTTACTAACAACCATTACCAAGCCTTTCCATCTTTTAAAAAAGAACAAAAAAATCAAGAGATCCCTAATATCTTCATAAAAAATAACATTTACAAAATATAATTGACTAGTAACTAAAATAAACTCATTTAAATGATTAGTAACAGACCCACCTTTTGCCATCTTCATATTAAACAAACCCTTCACGAGAAATACCTTGTTTGAAGCGGAGGGATTTTCATACAACTTTTCTAGGGTTTCCATCAAATCTTTAGTCATCTTTTCTTGTGTAATATTGAATGCCACCAATTGTGCTAGACATAGATGGATAGTACCAAGTGCCTTCCTATCTAAAATATCCTAGTCCTCATCTGACATATTTTTGTCTTTCTTAGATTTTCCTCCCAATGGCTGCCATTAGTTATTTTGATAAAGATATTCCTCCATTTTCATTTTTCATAACTGAAAGTTCTTCCCATTAAACTTCTCAACCTTTAGCTTACCCTCATCTGCCATTTCTTCCTCTCAACTGTGAGACTCCCACTAAACTATAAAACCTTCTTGGAGAGGATAACTGAAAAACAACCTCACTCTAATACCACTTGTTAGGATTCAGAAGACATAAATAATAGTTACATGAAAATATAACCAACATTAGAAAATAACAAACCACAGAGAAAAGAACATAGGACACAAATATTTAACTTGGTTCACCAAATACCTGGGCTACCTCCACCAATAGAGAGTCCAATATTCTTATTATCTAGTGATTACAACCTGATTACAATCAGTAATCTCTTACAACTCAATACCACCACAACAAGCTACTAAACATACATACTAAAATCCCTAATCCTAAGCCATTTTATACAAGGTTTTTGTCACTTTAGGGTTAGAATCAATTACAATATGTCAGCCCAAAAATAGCTAAAAAATAGCCCCAAAAAGTGGCAAGGATAAATGGAAAGTGTACATTACTTCCCTGATCAGTCACCATAGACCAAAAAAGCAATAATTAAAATGAATAGGAAAGATAGTAGAACTAGAGATGAGAAAATGACACTTACCAGTTAAGAAGAAGATCACATGGCCTATTAGAAAGATTTTTCAAATGAAAAAAATGCAAGGATGGATAAAAAAAAATAGATAAAGAGGTCGAAAATGAAATGGTAAGTATACCTATTACTATTTTGACATGTCATGCATTGAAGAAGATAATGTAAACATAGTTGGAGATGAGTCTCTCTGTCATTTTCAATTATTTGAATATGATGTTCAAAATTGGCAAGTAGAAATGTGTGTTCATAATAAGGTTTCTAATGAATATATTGCAGACTTGTTTGTCAATGTGGTATATAAAGATTTACAAGGGTGTTATGAAAATTGTGTTAATGGACAATATGTTTCTATATTATACAATGAAGATGTAAATGATGATGGCACTGATGTATATGTACAAGAAATAGAATTTTGGGAGATAAGTTTAAGAGGGTGTTGAATAGGAGATGAGTTAAGAAAAAGAAGAGGAAGAAGGTGTTAGGAAAGGGAACACTCAGAGGGGTGGGGGGGGTGGTGAATCAGTGTTCACTATATTTTATCTTTTTACTTAATCTCAAACTGAACTTAAATACTTAAGTACTGAAATTAACATCTACATAAACATGGAACATGAAATCAACACATAACTGTTGGCATTAAGCATGATTGTCATTAGTGACAACACTTATTCTAAACAGTAATACTGAGCAGAACAATACATACCGAGTAGATCAGTACATACCAAGTAGATCAGTACATACTGAGTAGATTAGTACATATCAAGCAGATCAATACATACCGAGTAGAACAGAGCTTATCGAGCTAAGCAGAGCTTACCGAGTAGAATAGTGCATACCGAGCTCACAAAGTTTCACAGTGTTTACCAAGTGTTGTATGGTTAAATAGGAAATTTAGTTTCTACTGAGTAACACTTTATCTATCAAGTCTCCAGTGTTTACCGTGTTTACCAGGTTCAAAACTATGACCGAGTGGTTAGTATGGACCGAGTTTCCACTTCTACCGAGTGCATGACAATGCCGAGTAATGCAGTGGATGCCGAGTATCAGAAAATCACTGAGTTAGTTTATAGTAACCATGTAACTATATTTGGGCTGACTCAGTAATATTTGTGTTTACTTGTTTTAGAGCTGACTTTGTAATTGTTTTGGAATCGACTTAGATTGATATATAAACAATGTTTTATGTCATATCCAAGAATGATGAAATATAGACAAGTATGAAAAAGAGAGAAAGGTAGAGATAAGCGAATTACAAAGGGCTACAGCAGTATAAGAAGAAACAAAGATTTATCCATCACAGAAGGTGATCAGTACATCAGAGAATCTCAATCAGCAAGTATAGTTGCAAGTAAGAGATCTACTGTTTCATCCTAACAGGTGAATCATCTTGAAATCCTTTAACCGAGTAGACTTAATAGTCTTTGTAAAAATCTCTTAACCGAGTGCATACTTCATTGTATGTTTGTAAATCCTCTAACAAGGTGGACCTAGTAGTCCTTATTGCTCCTAACAGGGTAGATCATCAGAAGTGATCATTGTAAGCCTTAACCAACAAACTTTATACTGTAGTATTGAAGTTTTATGGGCATCATCCCCACCCCAGATTTACTTTCTACTTGGAAGGTTTCTAGGTCACCAAATCTCTGTGTTCTAAGTGTTATGAATGTTTTATTCTTTCTGTTACTCATGCATGCAGTCAGATTATCAATCTAATATTATTAAGATCTGAATCTATTAAAAGTTTTGAAGTTACTGATTCACGCCTCCCCTCTCAGTAACCTAGATTGTCTTGAATATTTCCAACAATTGGTATGAAAGCTCAGTGGATCTCAAAATAAATTTTGACAACTAGAGAAAAGATTTAGGACAATGGAGATATTCAGACTGAACAAAGTAATTCAGAATGAAAAGCTAGATCTAGAAATGGCCATAACTCAACTCAAAGAAGAAAGAGAGCATCTTTCCCTTTCCCTAAAAAGAAGGAAGGAACTTGCAAATCAGATCAATGACCACCAGTATGTTGAAGAAAATATTGAAGACTTTTTCCCTTCAAGCAGCTCAAATGAAGCAAACAATGCAATCAAAGAACTTCTAGAAAAGAATGGATATCTGCAAGAAGAAGTGAGAAAATTGAAAAGAGAACAAGAAATTCAGTCAACAAGATTCTGTGAGGTCTTGGAACAAAGAAACAAGATGAAAGATGAAATAGATGGAAAGAAAAATGAAATCCAGAATAAAACTCTTCAGCTAGAAAATCTTATTGATTAAATCTCCAATGCAAATGAAGAAATCTTGACTCTAAGATCAAAAAATGAAAATATGAGAGAAGAGCTGAGTTCTGAAAAGCAAATCAATTTAAGAGTGATGAGTGAGCTAGATGCTGAAAGGAAAATCAATGAGAGAATGTTGAAATCTCAAGAAGATATGAATCAAGTGTATGAATGAAACTTTCATAGGCAAAAAGGAAAAGCAGGACTTGGATACAAAGAGGAAGGTGAATCCTCCAAACAAGGTACTCAAAAGAATCAGAAACCTAACTGTAATCACTGTGGCAAAATTGGTCATACTTCAAACAAGTTTTGGAGCAATGTAAAAGAAAAATTCAATGGAAAATGCTACAATTGCAATCAGCTTGGTCATAAAGCAAATGAATGCAAGGAGAAACCAAGATTTAAAGGCATATGTCACAAATGTAGCAAACAAGGTCATAAGGCATCAGAATGGAGAACTAAAACACCTAATCCAATGGAACAAATTATTAAAGCAATGTTTGGTTGGGATTACAACACTTGGTGTAGATGTCATTACTGTGGAGAATATGGACACATTGGCATGAATTATGTAAGGCACAACTTGAGAAAAAGGGATTCTACCATAAGATGTTATAATTGCACTAAGCTTGGTCACATAGCTAAAAACTGCATGAATTTAGGCAAAATTGAAGATGAAAAGAAAGCAAAAGCAAATAACATTAGGAAGCAGATGAGACAGAAGTGGATTCCTAAACGTACCGAGCAAACCAATCCTGAAGTCACTAATGAAGGGAGTGGCTCTATGAGCTCTAACTAGTCTCCAAGAAGAGCATTGGAACTGTATCTTCATAGACATATTAAAAAATAGTTCCTAAACTAAAAGGAAGATAGATCCAAATCAGTATGCAAGATACAGTAGGATCACCAGAAGGTCGGTATCAATTATCACCGAGAAAGGTCGGGAGAAACCTAACTTCATTTGGTTACCAAGTAAGGTCGGAGAAGTATGAATTTGTATGATCACTGAGTTGTGGAGTCTTCATCGAGAAATTAATTCATAGTAGATAACAACCTGTCTAATTCTATACCCTAATTCGTACTGAGCATTAATGACAAAGTTTCAACAAAAGGAGTGAAATCAATTTCACTATTCACCGCGAACAAAAGTCTCCTAGTTAGTCAAGCATTTCGAAGCATATTTCAGAAAGATATTCTCTTTCCTCAAAGAATTTATTGTGTTCACCAAGCTACCATGGCATCTTCCAGTGCTAAAATGAAGAAAGATTCAGAAATGTTGGTTCATGGAGAATGGAAAGCACCAGATTTCAAACTCATGCCCGCAGTTGCTGGAACCTTAGACCTGAGTGGAGCTCAATCTCAGATTCCTCCTAAGGTACTCCTTATTAATGATATTCGTAGTCATTTTAAGTGTACAATTCAAGAGCTTGGAACCCTAGAGATAGATACTATCCATGAGGAACTATGTGTCGATGGTGTTCTCAAATCGGAGCATCAACATTTGGAAGATAAGGGTTTAGTTCACATCACACACTTGCCTCAGAGCTTTTAGATAAAATGGATCAGATATATCCTTAGTCGAGTACATGAAGGTAAAATATGGCTTGAGCAGCCAGTAGAGATTATGAAGAAGATGATTCACCGAATCACTAGTCTTCCCATGCTCAACAAAGCAAAATCTACAAAAACCCTAGGTCAGACGGAACTGGAAGAGAAAACCCTAGCTGAGTGGGACGGTAGAGGTATGAAGATAAGCATAATTACTGATGTAGAATTGAAGTTTGGTATACATATCGTAGCTCACAAGATATACAGTTCAAGTCGGCAGAACAATATTCCATGTGAAGCAGTTGACCTAGTGTATAAAATTGTAAAGAACAATATGTCATTTGACCTAGCAGATCTTTTGTTGAGACAGTTCAACAAGAACATGGATAGCATCAAAACTTCAAAGAACAATCCATGTAGGTTTGGCTCACTGTTGGTTTGTTTATTTTTCTATGCTCAGAAGTTTTTCCCATCAAAAGGCACGGTAGTATGGAGAAAAGATGTGTCGGTTCTTTATCAGATGAATGAATACATTTCAGAAATGGGTGACAATTTTGAAAGCATAATGGATAACTATTTTGAATCATTTAAAGAGAAAATGAACAATAGATTTCGGATTCCACAGAAATTGGTGGAAGATTACAAAGATGATATTTGTTTTATGGCGGATTGTGATAATCTGTATATACAGGTAGCAAAACCAAGGATTGTACATGTGAAACCTCTTCCCTATGAGGTAAATATTAATGAAACCAAGAATATTATTAAAGCCCTAACTAATCAACCTATTAACCCAAAGGCACCATATTTTGGGACATATGAAGAAGCTAAGGAGAGAATTGAGCTTAGTATAAAGCTTCCATAGGCGGTTAACAAAGGAAGAAAGAGGTTGGCCAAAATACAAGCTAGCACACCTCTAATGTCAACCGAGGAAAAAGGAGAGGACTTTGAAGAAGAAGAAGAGAAAAAGGATGAGGAGGAAGAAGAAGAACAAGTACCAGCAAAGAAGAAAGGAAAAGTATTTATCACCAAGGCACCCAATTAACCCTCTGCAGTATTTACAAGAAGGAGTGCAAGAGGCAAGGTAGGCAAAGTCAGTGAAGAAATAGTATTCAAAAGGCCTCCTCCTTCATTAAAAGAAAAGATCAAGGATATGAAAGAAGGATCTGGAATTGCAAACTTCAGATCTCTCAAATATGAAATCAGATCTGAGGAAGAGCAGTAGGAAATTGAAGATGTTGTTATCAAGAAAATAGGAAGATGGAAATACTCACCTGAAGAGATAGGTTCTCAAATCCCAAGAACTTTGCTGAACAAAATTAAGTTAAGATGGTCCAATGCAAGACAAACTGTCAAGGACATCTATGCTCAAACCTTGAGGCAATTAATGCCAAGTTTGAAAAATGCTGAAATTAATAAGGCATTGAGAGATAATGAAATTAAGATGACACTCAAATTCAACAGTTGTTTGATTTTGATCAAAGATATTGAGTCGGTTGTGAAGAGTGCCACTACCACATGGAAAAACATCTATAATCTTCACAAACTGAGTGTCGAAATAGTGATAATCAAGGATATTGATGATGACACTGATGAACATAAAGAAGATATCAAGGTAGACAAGCAAAGTGGTGAGGAAGATAATATTGTTCGGATAGCTGCAGAAGTCATTGCCTTGCTTCCTCACTCTCTAGCAAAATTTGCTACACCTAGCACGGAGATAACTTCAAGTATGATTATGACAACTTCCACAGATACATCAAATGTCAAATCATCACTACCACAACTCAATGAATCATCGACAGAAATGACTACCACCTCTTTTACCAAGTTGCAGTCTCCTGTATCTACTTCAGTACCTACTTCCATATCAAGTTTTCCAGTAGTAAGTACCTTAGATTTGGATACTTTAGTAAGTATTTCATTTTTTGATTCTACAATTGTGAATACTTTAGTTTTGAGCCCTTCAAGTATTCCAGTTGGTAGTCTATCATTTTTCATAGCTAGTCCTATAATGTCTACAATAACTTCTACAAAGGCATTAAGTGCAATAACAGTTGATCCTAAGGCTTAACCGAGTACAAGATTTCTGAGTAAGAATGTAGAAGAGGATATAGACATAGATGAGGAAATAGAGATTCCAAAATTAGACTTTGCAAATCTTTCAGCAAACCAAATGAAAAACATTGGTGAACTCCTTCAAAAGAAAGCAAAGAAGAAGAAACTAAAAGAAGAAAGGGATGAGGAATATAAAATTATTGAAGATGTAAAGGATATTTTGTCAGAAGCATTAGGTATTAAAGTTGATTCCTCTCAACATATTTTGTTATAGTTAGCTGAGGTAGTAAACAAGTTCCATGAGGATTCCTCTGGGTCAGAGAAGATTATTGAGAAAGCCGAGAAGAAATTTGACAATAAAGTGCTTGAGCATGTTGCTCAGCATATAGCTATTAATCGGGTAGAATTATCTTCATTTTTGATAGATATTGAATCCTCCTATTCCAATGTTACCTCACTTGTTGCTAAGCTATGTAATGTTGCCAAGTTCACTAAGGAAGTCAAGGAAAAATTGAATAAGATTGATGAGGATCTGAAGGACAGTGTACATAGGTTGCAACTTGAACCTAGTTCAAGCTCTACACATCATATGAAAATCACATTCCTATCAAATAGGCAGTCAGAATTATTGAAAGAAGATACGAAGATCCGGTCAACACTGCTAGATATTCAGAACATGATCCTTCCCATCATGGACATAATGCAAAAGCACATTGTTCACTCAAAAGCATTACTCCATGACAATCAATTTTCCATTGCAGACCACATGATTGAACTCTCTGCAAAAGTCCAAATTACACTCCAAACATGCAAGATTTTGCAAGAGAATTGTGACAGAACTCTGGCACTAATCATGAAGGTACATTCTAATTTTCTTTCACATTTTAAATTCTCCCTGTAAAATACTTGTATATACACCTTTGGCATTATTGTCAAAAAGGGGGAGAAAATGTATAGGAGAAAGTGTATAATACGAAAGGGGGAGAAAGTACTCTTTATAAGGGAGTCATGTAATGTATAAACATAAACAACAGTTTGACAAAGATAAATTTTGAAAAAAAAAAAAGAGAGATTCAGCATGATTCTTGTATATAAGTTTTGGCTATAAGTGTTTTTTTTGTCACTAATGCCAAAGGGGGAGATTGTTGGCATTAAGCATGATTGTCATTAGTGACAACACTTATTCTGAATAGTACATACCAAGCAGATTAGTACATACTAAGTAGATTAGTACATACTGAGTAGATTAGTACATACTGAGTAGATCAGTACATACCGAGTAGATCAGTACATACCGAGCAGAACAGAGCTTACCGAGCCGAGCAGAGCTTACTGAGTAGAACAGTGCATACTGAGCTCACAAAGTTTCATAGTGTTTACCAAGTGCTGCATGGTTAAACAAGAAATTTAGTTTCTACCGAGTAACACTTTATCTACCGAGTCTCTAGTGTTTACCGAGTTTGAAACTATGAACAAGTGGTTAGTATGGACTGAGTTTCCACTTCTATCGAGTGCATGATGATGCTGAGTAATGCAGTGGATGCTGAGTATTAGAAAATCACCGAGTTAGTTTGCAGTAACCGTGTAACTATATTTGGACTGACTCAGTAATATTGGTGTTTACTTGTTTTAGAGCCGACTTTGTAATTGTTTTGGAATTGACTTAGATTGATATATAAACAATGTTCTATGTCATATCCAAGAATGATGAAATATAGACAAGTATGAAAAAGAGAGAAAGGCAGAGATAAGTGAATTACAGAGGGCTACAACAGTATAAGAAGCAGTAAAGATTTATCCATCACAGAAGGTGATCAGTACATCAGAGAATCTCAATCAGCAAGTACAGTTGCAAGTAAGAGATCTACTATTTCATCCTAACAGGTGAATCAGCTTGAAATCCTTTAACCGGGTAGACTTAACAGTCTTTGTAAAAATCTCTTAACCGAGTGTATACTTCATTGTATGTTTGTAAATCCTCTAACAAGGTGGACCTAGCAGTCCTTATTGCTCCTAACAGGGTAGATCATCAGAAGTGATCATTGTAAGCCTTAATCGACAAACTTTATACTGCAGTATTGAAGTTTTATGGGCATCATCCCCACCCCAGTTTTACTTTCTACTTGGAAGGTTTCTAGGTCACCAAATCTCTGTGTTCTAAGTGTTATGAATGTTTTATTCTTTCTATTACTCATGCATGCAGTCAGATTATCAATCTAATATTATTAAGATTTGAATCTATTAAAAGTTTTGAAGTTACTGATTCACCCCTCCCCTCTCAGTAACCTAGATAGTCTTGAATATTTCCAACAATAACACCATATGGTTATGGGGAAACCCAAATAGGTAAAAACCCCAGTGAGAATTGACACCCACTAATATTATGTACTAGTGTTTTATGATCCTTGTTAGAAGATCCTTAACCTTGTTAGGAGTTGCTTTACAATGTATTAAGTACAATAGACCTTGTCAAGGGTTGGACCTTTTTAGGAGTCTTTTATAATAAACCTTATTAGGGGTGAGGACTCACTTTCCTAGAGCTCATTGCTCAAGTGGTGAAGGTTGCAACCTTCTGATCTCAGATATACACTATATCTATTGGATGAACTGTTAGTGTGACACTACTTATCTGATCAGTTCCTTTCATGTGTTGATGCTTTGACCTCTTGCAAAGCTCTAATATATCTTATAAAATCTTTGCACACTTTTGATCTTCTTCACTTGACTCTATATCAACTTTCATACTAATTACAATGGGTGCATCTCATATTTATATGCGCATACAAAACAAATAACTAGGTCGGCCCTTTAACTGATTACATACAACACTTCCAATTGAATTGGATCAAGCATATTTACAAAAAAACATAATTACATGTTGGAAACCTCATTAAAATAGGTGCATGGCCTTTACATCATAATAATATAACCACAAATCAAAACATGCCAATAGTCGGCTGCTTACTCTGTTCTTCTCTGGCACACACTGCCCGTGTAACTTCAACTATCTGTAACTTTTTCATACTTGCATATCTGATCATGCACTCATAAACTAAGCATGAATATATTCTAACCAACTTATCTTCTAGGGTTCATACCATAACTTAGTCGTACACACATGCGTTGATGCTCTGAGCTTCAGGAACTCTTTATATTTTCTAGTCTTCAATACTTAGCCAGTTTCTAATCTTCTTATCAAGTGTGTTGACTCCAAACTATTATATATGACTTTGTTGCCATAATGAAAACACTATACCAAGTCATATACACTAGTATAGCCAACTTTCCAACAATCTCCCCCTTTGTCATTGATGGCAACAAAGGAATATGGCCAATTTGCTAACTGTCCCTTAATACAAATAGCTTTTGTCTTATATCTCCCTTATACATAAATTTCTATCTTATATCTCTTTATACATATCTAAAACACATATTCTATAAATACTCCCCCTTTGAAATTAATGAAAAAGGTGCTTGAAAACTATATCTACAAATACTTACTGTGAGAGAACATTTGGATATGCTATCTGCAAGTTTTGGATCTCCTTCTTCCAAAATGTGATCAATGAATTTACAATTTGGAAATGGACGCATAGTGCATAATATAGCTTTTCCATTTTCTCCAAGTGTATGCTAAGAAATTGATCATATGTCACCATGGTCGCATGGATCTCCTTGATATTTTGATTAAGTATATATAATGAGGGTGCAAGAGCATTCCTGAGCTAAGTTTTCCTTGCCCTTATCTTTGATATCTCTTTCTCAGCTTTTTCAATCTTATCTATCTGTCCTTGGTAGACATTTTTACACATGTTCACATCAATGGAAGGATCTTCCACTAATTTCCTTATGATGTCTATCATAGCTTCTTCCTCTTGTATCTCCTTGTATAGATCACTAGTCAACTTTTCCTGGTTCATACAGTCAGCAATAATCTTTCTGCCCTTTGCCGTAAACACCTTCAATGATGCTTGACTAGCTTTTAGAGAACTTAGGTCAAGTTCAAAGTTATTGACTAGTTCACTTAGTTTCTTCTTCTGATACTTTTCTTCTACAACTTGAGATGATGACTCTTCCAAGGTAGGAAAAATTGTTTTGAAGACTGTGAGGATGTTGCTAACATCATCAACCGAATGTACCTTAGACACTTTCTGGTCTGAAGGCAATAGATTATTCAATATGTTGACTGATTCAATAAATAGTGGGTTTCTCATTACTTGTTTCTCTTTGGCTCTCTCCATTGCTAAGACACTGATCTTGATCATCTCTTCTTCTCCCCATGAATCCAAGCTGGTTGTGTCAAGTGTCAAACTTGACAAAAACGCTACTAAGGGAGTGATAAGAGTGATATCCATCACTTCTTGTTTTATCTTGATCATTTCAACTGATGGTTCATCTTTTTGCTCACTTCCTTTTACCTCTACTTCTCCCTTTTGTTTTTTAGCTTCTTTTTCTATATCTATTATGTCTTCAATCAATATTTCTTGTTGATTAGGATGAGCATTACTACATAATTTCTTAGCCTCTTGAGTGCTTATAAAGGCTTCTTCAAACTTATCCAAATCCATTTATGTGGCTGCCATAGTGACTTTTATATTGTCAATAAAGATAGAATCATCCTTGAGTGTCTTTGTTGTGGGCATAGACTTCTCTACCTTTGTGGATGCATCAATTGCATGTGGTAAATCCCGTGGACCTATATATGGTACATTAGTAGTCTCTAACTCTTTTGCAACCATTATGGCTACTTGAGTTGTGGGCACAATAGCTGGATACATGTGCCTATTCATGATGACCTTCTCAAATGCCTTCTTTGTTTCCTTAGCAACCAATTCATAATTCTTGTCCATTATGACCAGGTTCCTTGACTTGGTTCTAAGATGTGGCTTCACTAGATCTAGTAATAGAGATTTATCCTCTAGAGAACATACTGGAAGGGTTTCATCTAGAATCTTTTCTCTTATCCTTAGATCCTCTTCAATAGCCTGTCTCTTTTGGAACTCTAAGATATTCCATACATTGTCTGGAATCATAGTCTTCAGTTCTAAGAATATCTTATTAAACTTCAACATATGTTTGACAATCATTGCATGTATCTCTAATTTCTCAATCTCACTGTATTTCTCATAGAACTTTCCTACTTGATCGATTCTTCCTTCATCAACAATCCTTGTATTTAACACACTGAGACTATGTTTGAAACTTATTTCAGGAGGAGCTTGAGTGTTCCTTCTATTCCTTGTTACTCGTGAGGATGGATGACCATTGTTAATCTCTTTCTTCCTCTTAGGAATTGCCTTATACTCAGGAGGAGTAGTAAGGTCAATGATTTCTTTGGATGCAGAAGGAGTAACATTAGTTTTACCCTTCTTATCAACTAATTTTTCTATTTTTACCTTCTTCAACTTAGGATCCACTAATTCTATCTTTGTTGTTGTTACGCTCTCAATTTCCAAAGCAATCTTTTCTTCCCTTTCTTTGTCTAAGCCTTCTTGTGATGCACCATAAATTCTCAAGATTTCTAAAGTAACCTTGGAAACTTTTCTTTTTGTTGCAATGTTGTTTAGAACATCATCAGCTTCTCTAGTTTTCTCTTCATAGGTTCCCCATCTTGGCTCATTAAGGTCTTTAGTGGCTGAAAGCAATACTTGTGCATATGCTTCTAGGACTTGTTCATCAACCTCATATCCAAGTGGATGGATCCAATTTGTTCTCAGTTCAACAACTTCCATGCATGTTGTATCAGTCTCAACCATGAAACAAATACTATCTTTGTATTTCTCTACAATGCTTTCTGGTATTTTATATCTCATCTTCATCTTAACCCTGAATGTCTTTAATTCCAGAGTCATGTAATCTCTTAGTGTTCTCTCAGTAGATGCCTTGAAGGATATCTATGGCATGGTAGGAATAGTCTTGTCTTGGTATGAATCTAACACCTTTCCAACAATATGAAAGTACATATATATGATCAAAGACCCAAATCTGAATATCTTGGTCTTGTCATGCTTGATGGCATTAATGTTGTCTATTAACTGTGTGCACAATATCTCGCATAGATTAAACTCTCCATTTTCTTTCACAAGTCTTATTGTTGCAACAATTATGGCCACAGACACACTATTCACCCTGCTGTGTGTTGAAACCTATACCCAAGTATCATGGATATCAACTTGATGTCATTTTTCTTAATAGGCTCTATAGTCATTCCATTCCTATCACTTCTTGATTTGCATGTTTGTTCAAAAAAATTCTTACATCCTTACCAAGTGGAAGAATGACAACTTTTCTTGAGAGTCTTGTCATCTCATGAATAAGGTCACCAATAATTTTGACCATCACTTCACCTATCCAAAATAGGTCATCATGAATCCTGCTAAGTAGAATCTTGATCCATTATGATTTGTAGAAGTCATATGTCACAGCATACTCCACTATAGGGTGATTATTCCATTGCGCATACTCATCCATGAAGGTTTTGTCTGGTTTCATCATTTTTTCCATGTGCGCCCTAATTTTGTCCAATCCTACTGGCTCTTTCTTACATTATATGTATGCCCTGTTGTCTTCAACATGCATAACACCCATAGGTGTGCAAGAGAATGGCCCTTCTAGGTCATCCAATGTGGATTTGAATGGGTGCCTCTTAAATACATATCTTTTCTTCTCTACAACATCAAATACTATAGGAGTAGCCATCACTTACTTTTATATCACTTTCTTAATGGTTTCCAAGATATTCTATATCAGTGCGATGAACTAGGGTTTCCACAATTGATCAAATGCACAACAAGTCACTTGATGAATCAATCTACAATCCTTCACAATCAAATGCTAGTGTTCTTCTACTCTCCAATCACTTTGAATTTGAATGCAATGATTAATTTACAAAATTTTGTGTACTTTAAAGTAGAAAATCTATCATTAATGCTTGTCACATAAACTAGGCTGTCACTTGAAAATTTCTAACTTTCATTCTGCAAACAATCAAGTAGTACGCTCTTACACGAAGGTTCTTCAAGTCTCCAAAATCTTAAGTCTGAAGGTGCATACTCTGAAAGTGAGTATACCAGCTACCCAGGGGTCTAGAGTTGAATTAGCTCCCCCTATGACCCTGAGGGTCATTCATCCAGATGTAAAGGGTGCATTCACTATGGATGCATCCAATACATTCTCGTCAACAGTATCCTTCTTTTCTTCTGACCAAATCAATCTCACATCCTCTGAAGCTTTCACAAACTTGAATTCTCCTTCGGGATCCAATGCTAGTTCTTTGGGATTTTTAGGGCTTTCCTAACCTTGAGTCCTTGATGAACAAAACTTTGAGATGTGTCCAGCCTTGTTACAAGAGTGACAAATGACTGGAGGCCTTATATTCCTTGGCGCATTAACATGGGTCACCATTTAACATTGCCTAACTGAGTGAACATTATAGTTACATATCTAACATGTAACATTCTGAGAACTTCTTACATTTGGTTGATTCTAATTTGTTTGGTTATGTTGAATCTTGTTCTTCTGACTTGTCTTACCGTTCATAGCTCTATGACCAAATTTATTGCATGAATAATAGTAACCATTGAAAGGTCTTACCTTTGTATAGTTCCTTGCTATATGTCCATGTTTATTACATGCATAACAAGTTTGATCTACTAGCTTGCAATCATTCTTGGATGGTTCAACATGATCTTTAGTATGACTTCCAGTCACCTTAGCATCCGAGGTGTCTTCTGGTGCTTTCATTCTTGCTCGCATGTTGTCAATCTGATTTTGTGCTTCATTGTATCCAATGCATCTAGTATCTCGTTTAACTCTTCTTGCATACAACTAAGATTCTATCAAATCAAAACTCGTGTGCAACTTATCAATGTGATTTTTTGCATTTTTCAATTCAAATTCCAAGCTTTCTTTATTATTCCTTAGCTCCAAGATTTCCATGTTTACTTGCCTCAATTCTTCAATCAATTGAAGGTTCTCTTTGATCTATTCATCATAGACTTCCTGATTGTTAGTCAGTTTGTCATCTAATTCTTCAATCTATTCTTTTAGAGATGAATTTTCTTCACTGAGCTTTTTGATCACAATCCCTAAATCACTGGTAGAGCATTATTTCAAATCTTTTCTTAGCCTTTTGATGACTACTTGAGCATCACTGACTTTTTCTTTAAGTTCTTCAATTTCTTTTTCAGATCTGTCTAGGTCTTCAAGAGTAGCTACAAGATTTCTTTCCAGATGTTTCATTTTTTCTTTTTCCATGATCTCCTCAAGTGGTTAAACTTCTTTGCTAAGGACCAGAGCTCTGATACCAACTGTTAGGAAAGGGAACACTGAGAGGGGGGATGAATCAGTGTTCACTATATTTTATCTTTTTACTTAGTATCAAACTAAACTTAAATACTTAAGTACTGAAATGAACATCCACATAAACATGAAACATGAAATCAACACATAACATCAATATGGTTATAGGGAAACCCAAATAGGTAAAAAATCTGGTGGGAATTGACACCCACTAATATTATGTCCTAGTGTTTTATGATCTTTGTTAAAAATTCTTAACCCTGTTAGGAGTTTCTTTACAATGTATTAAGTACAGTAGACCTAATCAAGGGTTAAACCCTATTAGGATTATTTTATAGTAAACCCTATTAGGGGTGAGGAATCACTATCCTAGAGCTCACTGCTCAAGTGGTGAATGCTGCAACCTTCTAATCTCAGATATACACTATATCTGTTGGATGAATTGTTACTGTGACACTGCTTGTCTGATCAGTTCCTTTGATGCGCTAATGCTTTGACCTCTTGAAAAGCTCTAATACATCTTATAGACTCTTTTCACACTTCTTCTCTACTTCACTTGACTCTATATCAACTTTCATACTAATTACAATGGGCGCATCTTATATTTATATGCGCATACAAAACAAATAACTAGGTCGGCCCTTTAACCGATTACATACAATGCTTCCAATTGAATTAGCTCAATTGTGTTTACAAATAAACATAATTACATGTTGGAAACCTAATTACAATAGGTGCATGGCCTTTACATCACAATAATATAACTGCAAATCAAAACATGCCAACAGTCAGTTGCTTACTCTGTTCTTCTCTGGCACACACTGGCTGTGTAACTTCAACTGTCTGTAACTTTGTTATACTTGCATATCTGATCATGCACTCATTTACTAAGCATGAATATAGTCTAACCAACTTATCTTCTAAGGTGCATACTATAACTTGGTCATACGCACGTGCGTTGATGCTCTGAGCTTCAGAAATTTTGTATACTATCCAGTCTTCAAGACTTAGCCAGTTTGTGATCTTCTCATCAAGTGTGCTGACTCCAAACTACTATATGAATTTGTTGCCACAATGAAAACACTATACCAAGTCATATAAACTAGTATAGCCAAATTTCCAAGAGAAGGAACCAAGGTAAGTTGCAAAGATGAAGGAAAAATTTAAAAGAATTGGAAGACCTAGAAGAAGAAGTAGACTTGCATTCTAGAGGGCTTTAATTTTCTCTTCTCTACGTCAATACAATGGATATTTCATATAATAGGAAGGATTGGATCTAGAAAAAAATCATATTCAAAATAAAATGTAGGATTTGCATTCTTTTTAACCGTAGGAGAATGATAAAAGAGCTCTTAACGGCTTTTTATGATTTTAGTGTTTTTTTGTTCTAATATCTTAGAAGGTTGTATTTTTTAATAGCTTTTAAATATTATTTCCAATTTCAAATGTTATTTGGTACTCCATCCTATCTTATTTTTTATGAAGCTTCATGAAAAAAATCAGCTTTTTAGGAGCTATTTTAAAAATTACCAAAAATGGCAAAAACTACTTATTGTGAGAAAATGCCAAAAAAGGTAATTTTATGTTTTATATTTTTTTGGGAGTTTTCTTTTATTTAAGGAAATTTTATTCATTTTAGAAGTAGATTTGGTGAATGAAAATAAATAATTTTCAAATCTATCTTGAGTTCTAGTTGTTCTTATTTTGTATAGATTGAATTAGCTCGAATGTGTATGAGTGTGTTGCATCAGTTTGTCATTCTAATTGATAGTAGTGGGATGGATTAAATGATGTAATTCATAGTTTCCATGCACCCATTCTTGATGTTCTACTCACCATGTTAGTTAAGTTAACTCTCTATTACATTTGATTTTATTCATTCTATTTTGGAAAGGGTGTTAAGGACATTTATTTTGTTCTATATTCGATTATTTTTGTGCTTCTGAATGTCATTTGACTCTTCATTGGATTTTTGTAAAGGTTTTATCATTTTTTTACCTTCACTTGTACCACCTATTTGTTGCAAGTTCACACAACCAATGGGAAGGGTTGGAATAGTGGAAGGAATGTGTCTTATTGCACATTCAATTCAACTGAGGAAATTTACTCCTCACTAAGGAGGCCATCATCGCATTCTTTATTTTTCTTTAGGTTTTGTTGAGGTATTCTATTTTATAATCAATGTTTACTACCTTTTTCTTTACACCATCATTTTTATAAACACTAAATAAATGAGTTCGTAAACACACCAAATCCTTATAAGAAAATTGGTGTTGAGTCAAACAGTAGATGCAAAGATTAAAAATACATAGTATGGTGATATATTCTTATTTTCATTTTCTACATATGACATATTTATCAGAGTCACAAATCCTATTTTGTAGGAAACTTCACAAACAACATTTCTTATTATATTAAGTTGTTTTAGAAACTTAATATAGACACATATACATATCACCAATACATGATAATATATTGAACAAACTCTTAAAAACCTAATTATTATAATAGGAAACCTATTTGAACACTAGAACTCCCAACAACCCCTAGTGTGAATATAAGGAGAAAGTACATCACAATACATGATAATCACACTTAGTAACTTAGCAAAAATATAATATATGTCTAGAGACATACATTTCTACTCATGTCAAGAAATAGTGGAACTAGCCTTACTATGCTTAGCAAACATTCATTAAAGGATAGGGATAAACACTTATACCCATGGATCCAAGGAAAAGGAATAACATATTTATCCAAGGTTTTATATGGAAAATTCGGGTAGGCACAAACACATCTATCCAAAAATAACGTCATGAATAGGGACACACACATTTTCTCATTATAATTATGATCGGGGACAAACACATCATCTTGTTAATGGGGACTAACACATCCACTCACAAACAACCAACAATAGTGATTGGGGAAAAATACATCCAATCACTAATCTAAACCTTTGATTTGATTTAAAGAACATATTTCTACTCACTATTTTTTGTGTGGAGGGTTTCAATAGAAATCAATGAAGGGATTGTTCATCATCATTTTTATCCAATATATTATTATTTATATTTCCATCATGGAGATCCTTGGCACACTAGGTGAAATTCATAGAAACATGTGACCCCTTCTTGTAAAAGTAGCACAAAATTTTGTTCTTGATAAAATAATTTTCTTTCAAGATGTAGAAGAACTAGATTTGGAGGAATGGTTAGTCTTATTTTTGCGATAAATTATAGTTTCTTCTATAATTGATTCATTTTTCTTAGCTCCTTCATCAATCAAAGTATATATTATTTCTTCCATGGTATCATCTACATTATTTAATTTGAAAATAATGTTCCCTTAACTAGAAGACTTTGTTGGATATTGCTAATGCATGGGGAGGTGATTGAGATATTTAATATGTTTAATCACTACGTTATTGAATGGGCACTCATACTATTTTCATTTGTGTTTTTTCATGGATGTCAACATATGTTTCTGTGTGGGAATCAGACTAGTAATCATAGTGTACGGACACTGTATGAATGTTTTAGATGCTATGAAGATAGATAAGAATTTAGGAGGATGTTGTTATCCTATATCCAAGATCACATAATATAATGTTTCATATTGAATGAGTTACAAATATTTTCGTAAAGACTGGTCACTGACTATGATAGTGAGAAATCAGAGAGTTAGTCTCTGTGTTTTTTGTATAGCTTTCTGGTGATGCAGAATCAGTGCATGCAAACTTCAACAATGAAAGATAGAGTATTAAGGAATGTTCTATGAATTACATAAGGTATGGAATGTAGGATGATGTCTGTTGTGGCATGCAATCTGGAAGGTGATCTATTTGGAAGTTGACTATAGAGATGTAGCATGTATGATGGATGACAAACTTGAATTAAGGATGTCAGTCCTTAATTGTTGTAATGTAATCATTGTAGACTTATCCTAGATACCATGTGTATCTTAGCAAGGGTTTATGTAATTGTTTGTAATTAGGAAAGCCTTATGGGCCGACCTGTTAATAAGAATTGTAATAAGTTATAAATGAAAGGTCTTTTCTTCAGAAAAGATATAAGAAAAGAAGATGATATAAAGAGGTTGTGAAAGTTGTGATCTTCTATCTATTGTATGTAGAGAAGAGGTTTATTGGTGGACTTTATTGGAACTAATCAAGAAAAGACAATTTCTGCCAAACAGTTCAAAATATTGTGTATTTCTTCATATACACTTGTGTTGTGAACAATGAGTTCTGCAGGTGGACTTAACCTTCTTTGGGTAGTGAGCCCTCCCTTTTGTTCATTACTCCTAACTGGGTATGTCCTCTAACAAGGACTATGTATTGTAATGATTCAATAAGCTCCTAACAGGGCTATATCTTCTAACAAGGATAACTATACTCTTAGTACATCATTTGTGGGTGCTAATTCCCACCGGGGTTTTTACCTTTAACAGGGTTTCCTTGAGACCAAAATATTGTGTTATTGTATTGGCATTCATTGTGTTCATTAGATCCGATATTATGGTGCTTAAAGTTTAAAGTTTAATAATCTATTATACAACTGATTCACCCCCCCTCTCATTTGTATTGTGGACTATTATTCCTAACAATTGGTATCTGAGATTGTGATCCCTAGAGAGAAATCTTAACAGCTTGAGGTGATCTTGGGGATGGTATTCTATAGGAAGGATAGTCCGAAGTTTGATCCTGAAAACTTTGACAGTTGGAAGAACAAGATGTGAGCTCACCTATTTTGTTTGGAGATTAACTATTAGTTGATTACAAGGAACAAGATAGCTATAAATACTAAAGATGAATTGAAAACTACTACTGAGGATGAAAAGAAGATATTTTCACTAAACATGATCGCAAGAGAAGCACTAATCAGTGCACTTTGTGAATGAGAGTTTATTGAAGTTAAAGATTTCGATTCGGCTTTTCAAATTTGTGAAATATTAGAGGCACTGTATGAAGGAGACAAGCATACCAAACAAGAGAAGTTACAAAACTAGAAGAAAAATATGGAGAAGCTACAAATGAATGAGAATGAAAGCATTAGAGCCTATGTTCAAAGGGTTACAAAAGCTATAGTTAGAATCAAAAATTGTGGAGGTACTTATGATAAAGAAGTTCAGTTATTGTGAAGATCCTTAGATCACTAACACCTACTTACAAGTTCAAGGCTATGTCTATTGAACAAACTATACCTCTGACTTCGAACTTTAGCGGAGATATGTTGATTGCAAAACTCACTACTTTTGAAGCTACATAATTAGGAGAAGCTGTAAATAAAGTTGTATCTGCATTTAAGGCATCTGAACACAAGAAAAGAAGAGCTAAAAGAAGAGCTTGGTGAGTATGCTGAGGAATGGGAACAAATAGTGACTAAATAAAGAAATATGGATGAACTTGTTGCACTGATTGCTAGAAGAGAAAAAAGAGGTAAGGGAAATTTTGAAGGCAAGTTACCCTTAAAATGTTTTTCATGCAACAATGTAGGTCATTTTGCATCTAGATGTCCTACAAGAGTTTCTAAGTACAAACCTAATTATGAAAAGATTAAAAAGGATAGAGAATGTTATTATGCTAGTGAAGGAATCTCTGATGATGATGATTTAGATTATGAAGAGATTGGATTTTTTGCTATTAGAGATGAACCAGTACATGAGGAAAAAGCTTTAGTATCTCATGTTGACAAGAAAAGTGAATGGATAATTGATAGTGGTTGTTCTCATCATATGACTAGTGATAAGAAAAAGTTTTTTAAATTAGTAAAGTATGATGGAGGTGTTGTGAGGTTTGGGGACAATCTCCCTAAATCTATCATAGGAGTAGGATCCATTACTCTGGATGGAAAAACTAACACAGACAATTTACTGCTTGTTGAAGGACTGAAACATAATCTATTGAGTGTTGGATAGTTAATGGATAAATAATTTCAGTTAAGTTTTGTTAATGGTAAATGTTTTATCAGAATTAAGGAAGGAAAACTGATTGCTACCAGTTCAAAATCTAGAGGTAATGTATTTGAACTAAACACATATAGAGCCTCTTGTTCTATTGCAAAGGTAGATGATAGTTGGTTATGGCATAGGAGATTGTTTCATCGTAATTTTGATAACATTGTGAAGGCAAGTATGGCTAATGTTGTAAGAGATCTCCCAAAGATTGTGAAGCCATCTAACACTGTATGCAAAGAATGTGTTATGGGAAAGAAGACTAGAAGCAGTTACAAAAGAAAAGCATATACATCAAAAGGAAAGTTGGATCTGGTACATACAGATCTGTGTGAACCTACAAGAACAAAGTCATACTATGGTGAAAGGTATTTTATAATCTTTGTTGATGACTTTTCTACAATGATGTGGGTTACTTATTTAAGAGAGAAATCAGAAGCATTTGATAAATTCAAGTTGTTCAAAGAAAAAGTAGAGAATGAATCAAGTTTAAAGATCAAGTGCTTAAAGTCAGACATAGGTGGAGAGTTTACTTCAGACCTATTCAATTCATACTGTGAAGAGCATGGGTTAAAGAGACAAACATTTTCTCGTAGGACTCCACAACAGAATGGGATATCAGAGAAAAGAAACATGACTACACTTGATGCTTCTAGGACAATGTTGATCGAAGGAAATGTATCTCACATACATTGGAGAGAGGTTGTTGGAACAACAGTGTATACATTGAGCAAAATTCAAATCAGAGAATGTACAAGTAAGACTCCCTATGAATTATGGTTTGATCATACTCCTACTTTAAAATATTTCATAATATTTGGTAGTAAATGTTATATCAAGAGAGATGATGAAATAGGTAAGTTTGATGCTAGAAGTGATGAAGGAATCTTCCTTGGTTACTCTATTAAAAGAAGGGCTTACATATGTTTCAATCTGAGATTGAGGAAGATGATTGAAAGTAACAATGTAAGAATAGGCAAGAAATTTTAGATACAAGAAAGAATGTATGACATTAATCAGATTGTAGAGATAAAAGAGACTACTACTACTACTACTACTACTACAAAAGGAGAAGAACTTTTTGAGGAAGAAAGTGAAAAAGAGGCTTGTGATGCCAGCACAAGTAAAGCCATTGAGACTCCTAAAACATGAAGGTATATAAAAAATAACCATCCTAAAAATTAAATTATTGGCAATACCAGTCAGGGAGTGCTAACTAGATCTAAAGTTAGAGAATAAATTTGTTTGATTTATCGAGTTGAACCGAAAACTATAGATGAAGCATTTAAGGATGAATCTTGGATAAATCCTATGAAAGAAGAATTGGATCAAATAAATAAGAATAATACTTGGGAACTAGTTCCTAGATCTAAAAATAAAAATGTGATAGGAACAAAATGGGTTTTTAGGAACAAAATGGCTGCAGAAAGAATTGTTGTAAGGAAAAAAGCAAGACTAGTGTGTAAGGGTTACTCACAACAAGAAGGCATAGAATTTGAAGAAACATTTTCTCCTATTGCTATAATAGAGGCAATAAGATTATTCTTATATTATGTTGCACATAAAAACTTCAAAGTGTATAAGATGGATGTAAAATCTACATTTCTAAATGGAGATCTTGAAGAAGAAGTCTATATAGAACTTCAGATGGATTTCCTCTATGCGAAGATAAAGAGATGGTGTGCAAATTGAAGAAAGCTCTGTATGAGGTAAAACAACCTCCTCGGGCTTGGTATGAAATGTTAGACAAGTATCTACTTGGGCTTGGATTCAGAAAAGGTAATGCCAATAGTAATTTGTATTTAAGAACTAGTGAAGATGGAATCCTGATAATAGAAGTATTTGTGGATGACATTATCTTTGGAGGTAATGATGATCTACGTAAGAAATTTGCTAAAGAAATGGAAAGTGAATTTGAGATGTCCATGATAGGAGAAATGAAATTATTTCTTGGATTGCAAATAACTCAATATGAGAATGGTATTTTCATTTCTCATACCAAGTATCTCAAAGAATTTCTTAAGAAATTTGGAATGAAAGATTGTAAAATAGTAGGAACACCTATGGTGACTGGTAACAAGCTAACAATTGATGATGAATCAAAGTGTATTTTTTAGACTTTATATAGATCAATGGTTGGAGGGCTACAATACCTAATGCACACCAGACCAGATATTGCTAATGTTATTGGAATTGTGGCTAGATATCAAGCAGAACCCAAAGAAACACATCTAGCTATTGTGAAAAGGATACTGCGGTATCTAAGAGGAATCATAGAATTATTGGCAAGTTGTCTATACTGAGGTATATGACTAGATATAGTGTTTTCATTATGGAAACAAAGTCATATAGTAGTTTGGAGTTAGCACACTTGATGTGAAGATCAGAAATCAATTAAGTGTTGAAGACTCGATACAACATAGAGTTCTTGTAGCTCAGAGCATCAATGCACATGTGTACAAATGAATTATGGTATGTGTCCTAGAAGTTAAGTTGGTTAGACTATATTCTTTCTTAGTATATGAGCGCACGATTAGATCTGCAAGGATGAGAAAGTTATAGTCAGTTGAAGTTGCATAGCCAATGTGTGCCAGCAGAGAATAGAGCATAGAGCTGATAGTTAGTATTTTGGTTTGTGATTATAATGTAATATTGTAATGGCTATATACCCATTGTAGTTAGGTTGCCAACATGTTTATATGTATAATTGTAAGCACACTTAAGCCAATTCATTTGGAAGCATTGTTTGTAATTAGTTATAGGGCCGACCTAATTTTGTATTTTGTATGAGCATACAAATATAAGGTGCACACATTGTATTTAGCATGGAAGTTGAAATTGAGTTGTTATAAGCAGAGTAGAAGTGTGCGAAGACACTAGAAGATATAGTGTGTATCTAAAATTAGAAGGTTGTAGCCTTCACCACTTGAGCAGTGAGCTCTTGGACAGTGCGTCCTCTCCCCTAACAGGGACAATTTTAAAAGACTCCTCATAGGGTATGACCCTTAACAAGGTCTACTATACTTAAAGCATTGTAAAGCTACTCCTAATAGGGTAAAGGATCTTCTAGCAAGGATCACAAAATACTAGTGCAAAATATTTATGTGTGTCAATTCCCATTGGGGTTTTTACCTATTTGGGTTTCCCCATAATCATATTGGTGTCATGTGTTGATTTCATGTTCCATGTTTATGTGAATGTTTATTTCAGTACTTAAGCATTTAAGTTCAGCATAAAGATTAAAGTGAAAAGTTAAAATATAGTGAACACTGATTCACCCCTCCCCCTCTCAGTGTTCCCATTCCTAACAATTGGTATCAAAGCTCTTGTCCTCAGCATAGAAGTTTAACCACTTGAGGAGATCATGGACAAAGTAGAAATGAAACATCTGAAAAGAAATCTTGAAGCTACTCTTGAAGACTTGGACAAGTTAGAAAGAGAATCTAAAGAACTAAAGGATAAACTCAGTGATGCTCAATTGGTCATCAAAAAAATAAGGAAAGATTTGAAAGTATTCTCTACCAGTAATCTAGGGACAATGGTCAAGGAGTTGAATGAAGAAAATAAATCCTTAAAAGAACAACTTGAAGAGTTTGATGATAAGATGACTAATAATCAAAAAGTCTGTGATGAACAGATCAAAGAGAACCTTTAGCTGAATGAGGAATTAAGGCAAGCAAACATGGAAATCTTGGAGCTAAGGAATAGAAGAGAAATCTTGGAGTCTGAATTAAAAGTAGCCAAGAATCATATTGACAAGTTACACACTAGTTCTAATTTGGTAGAATCCCAGTTGTATGCAAGAAGAGCCAAAGGAGACACTACTTATATTGGATACAATAAAGCACAAAATTAGATTGACAATATGTGAGCAATAAAGGATTCACAAAAGGACTCTACTGATGCGAAGGAGATTGAAGATCAAACCAAAGATAATGGTGGACCACCTAAGAATGAGTGCAAGCAAGTAGAACACACTTGTTTTGCATGTAATAAGCATGGACACATTACAAGGAACTATACAGAGGTAAGACCTTTTAATGGCTATTGTTATTTATGCAACAAGTTTGGTCATAGAGATATGAATTGGAAGACTAGTAAGAAGAATAGGATTCAGCAAGATCAAAAAAATTAGAATCGGACAAATGTAAGAAGCTCTCATAATGTTACATGCTAGATATGTAACTATAATGGTCATACAACAAAACAATGCAGAATGGTGACTCATGTCAATGCGCTGAGGAATATAAGACCTCCAGTCATTTGTCACTCTTGTAATAAGGCTGGACATATCTCAAGGTTCTATAGATCAAGGACGCAAGGTTAGGGAAGCCCTAAAAAGGCCGAAGAACCAGTTTTGGATCACGTAGGAGAAGTTAATTTTATCAAAGCCTTAGATGATGCAAGCATGATTTGGTCAGAGAAAAAGAAGGACAAGACTAATGACAATGTATTGGATGCATCCACAGTGGACGCACCCTCTACATCTAAATGGATGGCTCTCAGGGTCATAGGGGGAGATAATTTAGCTCTAGACCCTTGTGTGGCTGGTATACTCATCCTCAGAGTATGCACCTTTGGACTTAAGCTTTTGGAGTATCAAGGTACCTATGTGCTAGAGTGCACATGTTGATTATGAACAGAACTTGAGTTGGAAATTTGGAAGTGACAGCTTGGTTTACGAGACTTGCATTAATGGTATAATTTTCACTTTTAAGTACACAAAAATTTATTTGATTTCTCATTGCATTCAAATTCAGAGCGATAGGAGAGAAGAAAGATCCTTGGAAGTTGTTGTGAAGACTTGAAGATTTATCTATCAATGTTTGTAGTGCATTTGGTCAATTGCAGAAACCCTAGATTGACACATTGATTTAGAAGTCTTCAGGTCATCTTGGAGATCAATTGGCAAGTGATTAAACAAGTAAGTCATGGCCAATCCCATAGTTTTTGATGTTGTTGAGAAGAAGAGATATGTATTCAAGAAACATCCTTTCAAGTCAACCCTAGATGATTTAGAGGGAGCTTTCTCCTGCATGCCTATGGGCATCATGCATGTCAAGGATATTAGGGCATATATCTACTGCAAGAAAGAACTAGTAGGTTTGGATAGGTTAAGGGTGCACATGGATACCATATTGAAACCAGAAAAAACTTTTATGGATGAATATGCTAAATGGAATGACCACCCTATTGTTGAGTATGCTATGGCATATGAATTCTATGAGATAGAATGGATAAAGATTTTATTGAGTAGAGTTCATGATGATTTATTTTGGATTGGTGATGTACCAGTTAGAATCACTAGTGGCTTGATACATGAGATGATAGGCCTTTCTAGAACAGGTGTCATCCTTCCTTTGGGAAAGGATGTCAGAAAGATGGTTGAGAAAACATGTAAGTCAAGGAGCGATAGGTGTGGCATGAAAATAGAGCCTATTGAACAAGAGGACATCAAATTGATGTCAATGATACTAGGATACATGTTTCATCACACCAAAAGGGTGAATAGTGTGTCTGCAGGCACTATTCTACCTACCATCAGACTTGTGAAGGAAGATGGTGAATTCAACCTATGTGAGATCTTGCACACATAGTTGATTGATAACATCAAGGCCATCAAGCATGACAAGACAAAGATATTCAGGTTTGGTTCATTAATCATCTACATGTACCTTCATATTGTTGGGAGAGTATCAGATTTGTATTTGGACAAATCCATTCCTACCATGCCTCGGATATCCAACAAAGCATCCATATAGAGTACATTAAGAGATTATGTGACATTGGAATTGAAGACCTTCAGGGTCAAGATGGAAATGAGGTACATGATTCCAGAGAGCATTGTGGAAAAGTACAAAGTTACAATTTGTTTTATGGTGGAAATAGACACAACTTGTATGGAAGCTGTTGAGCCAAGAACTAAGTGGATCATCCACTTGGTTATGAGATAGAGGAACAGGTCCTTGAAGCATATGTACATGTATTACTATCAGCCCCCAAAGATCCTAATGAACCTAGGTGGGGAACATATAAGGAGAAAACTAGAGAAGTAGATGCAAAGCTAAATAGTGTAGCAACAAAAAGAAAGGTTGCCAAAGTCACATCAAAGATCTTAAGGATTCGTGGTGTATCTCAAGCTAACCTTGATAAAGCAAGGGATGAAAAGATTTCTTTGGAACTGAAGAGCGCAGATGCAGCTAAGGTAGAATCACATGACCCTAAGATGAAGAAGATAAAAATTGAAATAGATGATAGTTAGAAGGATATAACTGATGACACTCCTTTTGCACCCAAATAAACTAGTGATTCTAATACTCCTCCGGAGTATAAGCCAATAGTCAAAAGGAAGAAAGAAATGATCACTATTCATCCATCGTCACGAGCTACAAGGAGAAAGAAAAAAATTCAAGCACCACCTAAGGTAGGATTCAGACCAAGCCTTAAAGTATTGAGCACAAGAATTGTTGATGAAGGTAGAATTGATCAAGTAGGGAAGTTTTATGAAACATATAGTGAGATTGACAAATAAAAAATACATGATATGATTGTTAAACATATGATAAAGTTCAAGAAGATAGTTCTTGAACTGAAAACATAAATTCTAGATAAAGTATGGGAGATAATGGATACCTTGAAGAGACAAGCCACTGAGGAAGACTTCTGAATAAGGGAAAAAATTCTTGATTCCACTCTTCCAATATGTTCTATTGAAGAAAAGTCACTATTGTTGAATTTGGTGAAGCCACACTTAAGGTCAAGGATGAGAACACTACACCTCATGAACAAAGACTATGAGATAATCTCTAAGGAAACATAGAAGGCCTTTGAGAAGGTATTCTTAGAACAGGGCATGAAACCTATGTCTACACCCATCTCTCAAGTACCTAGTAAGAAAGACAAGGCAATAGATACTATCAAGGTACAGTCTATAGGTCCTCAGGATTTATCACCTATAGTGGAAGTACAAATAGAGTTAGATAAATTTGCGCCCATGTTAGAATCACTCAAGGATAGCACCATTATCATTGATAATGTGGAGATAGCCATGGTGGCCACTGACATAGAATTGGACAAGTTTGAAGAATATTTTGTGAGCACACAAGAAGCTGAGATGTTATGCAGTAGCACACCTCCCACTCATCAGGAAGAGGTATTGATTGAAAATATATCAGATGAGAAAGAAGAAGAGAAAATATAAAAGGAAGAAAAGAAAGAACAAGATAAAGAACAAGATAAAGATGAAACTTTTGTTGATCTAGCTAAGGTAAAACTAGAAGTGATGGATAGCACTCCCATCACTCCCTCCTCAGCATTGTTGTCAAGTTTGACACCTGACACATCTAGTTTGGACTCATGGAAAGAAGAAAACTTGATTAAGTTCAGTGTCTTAGCTATGGAGAAGGAAAAGGAGAAACAAATCATGACAAATCCTCTCCTTGTGGAATCTGTGAACATACTAAATAGTCTATTGCCAGAAGACAAGAAAGTGTATAAGGTACACTCCGTTGATTATGTGAGTACAGTTATCTCACAGTTCAAAAGTAATTTTTCAAGCCTTGAAGAATCTGCATCCAAAGATGCAGAAGAGAAGTACCTGAAGAAGAGATTGAATGAGTTGATGAGCAAATTTTCACTAGATTTGAATTCACTCAAGATAGGAGAGGCATATTTAAAAGAATTTTCTGATCAAGGAAGGAAATTCATTGCAGATTGCATGGATCAGGATAAGCTTACTAATGCCCATCTCAAGAAAATACAAGAAGCAGAAGCTATGATTGAGCAAGTGAAGAGTTCAGTGAAAGACACATCCACTAATGTGAACATGTGCAACAATGTCTACCAAGGTCAGTTGGACAAAATTAAGAAGGCAGAGAAAGAGATGGCAAAGATAAGGTATAGATAGACTCAATCGAGGAATGATCTTGCGCCCTCACTAGACATTCTCAATCAGAACATAAAGGAGATTGATGCCACAATGGTACCCTATGATCAAGGTCTGAGCATAGATTTGAAGAAGACGGAGAAGCTTCAATATTCTTTATGCACCCATCTCCAGATAGTTAACTCTTTGATAATGTTTTGGAAGAAGGGGATCTAGAACCTCAAGATAGCATACTCAGATGTTTTCCCTAAGTAAGTATGTGTAGATACAGTTTTTTGGTACACCTTTGTCATTAATGTCAAAGGGGGAGTTGTTTATAGAATATGGAGTATAATATGTATAGGGAGATATAAGATTATGTATAAAAAATGTATAGAAAACAAAAGTTTTTTGTGTTAAGGGACCATTAGCAACTTGGCCATATTCCTTTGTTGCCATCAATGAAAAAGGGGGAGAGTGTTGGAAATTTTTCTATATTGAGGTATATGACTAGATATAGTGTTGTCATTATGGCAACAAAGTCATATAGTAGTTTGGAGTAAGCACACTTGATGTGAAGATAAACAATTAGTTAAGTGTTGAAGACTGGATAGAGTACAGAGTTCCTGCAGCTCAGAGCATCAGTGCACATGTGTACAGATGAATTATGGTATACGCCCTAGAAGTTAAGTTGGTTAGACTATATTCTTGCTTATTCTATGAGTACATGATTAGATGTGCAAGGATGAGAAAGTTACAGTCAGTTGAAGTTGCACAGCCAATGTGTGCCAACAAAGAACAGAGCATGGAGCCGACAGTTAGTATTTTGGTTTGCGATTATAATGTAATATTGTAAAGGCTATGTGCCCATTGTAGTTAGGTTTCCAACATGTTTATATGTATAATTGTAAGCACGCTTAAGCCAATTCATTTGTAAGTGTTGTTTGTAATTACTTATAGGACCAACCTAATTGTGTATTTTGTATGAGCATACAAATATAAGGTGCACCCATTTTATTTAGCATGGAAGTTGAAATAGAGTTGTGATAAGTAGAGAAGAAGTGTGTGAAGACCCTAGAAGATGTATTAGAGATTTACAAGAGGTCAAAGCATTAGTGCATCAAAGGAACTGATCTAACAACCAGTGTCACAGTGATAGTTCATCCTACAGATATAGTGTGTATCTGAGATTAGAAGGTTGTAGCCTTCACTAATTGAGCAATGAGCTCTTGGAAAGTGTGTCCTCTCCCCTAACATGGACAATTGTAAAAGAATCCTAACAAGGTCTAACCCTTAACAAGGTCTATTGTACTTAAAGCATTGTAAAGCTACTCCTAACAGGGTAAAGGATCTTCTAGCAAGGATCACAAAACACTAGTGTAGAATATTAGTGCGTGCCAATTCCCACTGGGGTTTTTACCTATTTGGGTTTCCCCGTATTCATATTGGTGTCATGTGTTGATTTCATGTTTCATGTTTATTTCAGTACTTAAGCATTTAAGTTCAGCATAAAGATTAAAGTTAAAAGTTAAAATATAGTGAACACTAGTTCACCCTCCCCCCCCACCTCTTAGTGTTCCCATTCCTAACAAGAATATGGCTTATGGTATGACATAAATGATAGCTTTGAAATTCATGCTTATACTAATAGAAAAAGTACTAGTGGCTATGCATTTTTCCTTGGGAAAAATTCAATTTCTTAGCTAAGTAAGAAACAAGATTGTATAGCACAATCTACTGCTGAATCAGAGTATGTTGTTGCTGCTATAAGCTGCACTCAGATTGTTTGGATGAAACAAATGCTGATAGACATTGGAATAAATTTTGAGGAGCCTATGGTTATCCATTGTGAGAACACCAGTATAGTGAATATGTCAAAGAATCTGGTGATGCACTCCAAAACTAAACACATTTCTATCAAGTATCACTTCTTGAGAGAGAAGGTGGGAGAAAAGGAAATCAAACTAGAATACATCAGTATAAAAGAGAAGATTGTAGACATCTTAACAAAGACACTACTAAAAGATACCTTTGAATATCTCAGATGTATGTTGGGGATTCATGCCCCTCCTAGTCAGAATTAAATGATGCAGAGATGCATCAGTCCATGGGTTTTCAGTGCCTTATCATAATCTGGACTTGATGTAGGGATCTACTCCTCAGAGGGAGTGATCATGGAAAAGAGATGTTGAAAAGTAGTTGGTGACTCATGTCACCCTTTTCCATTGTTTTCAAAGGGGGAGTGTTGTATTCATAAAATCCCTACTAAATTGGGGAGATTGTTTGGTTGCAAGACTTTGGATTGATATAAACTTTGGGATAAGATTTTTCCATATGTTGACATCAATACCAAAGGGGGAGATTGTTGGATATTGCTAATGCATGGGGAGGTGATTGAGACATTCAATATGTTTAATCACTATGTTACTGAATGGGCACTCATATTGTTGTCATTTGTGTTTTTTCACTGATGTCAACATATGTTTCTATGAGGGAAATAGACTCGTAATCACAGTGTACGAACACTGTACGAATGTTTGAGATGTTGCAAAGACAGATAAGAATTCAAGAGGATGTTGTGATCATATATCCAAGATCACATCATATAATGTTTCATATTGAATGAGTTAAAAATGTTTTGGTTAACAATGGTCACTGACTGTGATAGTGAGAAATGACAGAGTTAGTCTCTGAGTTTTGTGCATAGCTTTTTGGTGATGTGGAATCAGTGCATGGGAACTTCAATGATGAAAGATAGAGTATTGAGGAATTTTCTATGAACTACACAAGGTACGAAATGTAGGATGACATCAACTATGGCATGCACTCTAGAAGGTGATCTATTTGGAAGCCAACTACAGAGTTGTAGCTTGTATGATGGATGTCGAACTTGAATTGGGGATGTCAGTCCTTAATTGTTGTAATGTAATCATTGTAGACTTGTCCTAGATACCATCTATATCTTAGCAAGGGTTTATGTAATTGTTTGTAATTCTGAAAGATTTATGGGCTGACCATTTTATAATAATTGTAATAAGGTATAAATGAAAGGTCTTTTCTTTGGAAAATATATAAGAAAAGAAGATGATATAAAGAGGTTGTGAAAGCTGTGAGCTTGTATCTGTTGTATGTAGAGCAGAGGTTTATTGGTGGACTTCATTGGAACTAATCAAACAAAGATAGTTTCTACCAAATAGTTCAAAATATTGTCTATTTCTTCATATAAACTTGTTTTGCGAATGGTGAGTTTTGAAGGTGGACTTAACCTTCTTTGGGTAGTGAGCCCTCCCTTTTGTTCTGGACTCCTAACAGGATTTATCCCCTAACAAGGAATATGTATTGTAATGATTCAGTAAGCTCCTAACAGGGCTATATCTTCTAACAAGGATAACTATACTCTCAGTACATCATTTGTGGGTGCTAATTCCCACTGGGGTTTTTATCTTTAACAAGGTTTTGTGGAGAGCAAAATATTGTGTTATTGTGTTGGCATTCATTGTGTTCATTGGATCTGATATTGTGGTGCTTAAAGTTTAAAGTTTAATAATATTTTATACAACTGAGTCACCCCTCCTCTTAGTTGTATTGTGGACTATTATTCCTAACAGGCTTTTTATTTAAGAAAATAGCTTCTGAATCATCATCCTCTACTTTAGTCTTTATCTCAACTAGTTGATTTAACAGGGAGCCAAATTTACTAATATTTTGAATAATGTTATCACCTTCCATCATTTTTAGCCCAAACAATTTATATTTAAAAATAATTTGTGCACTCATTATTTGTGATCCAAATACAACATTCAAAATATCACACACTTTCATCATGGTCTCTATTAAATTGATATGATAGAGGTATACATCTAAAAGTGAAAGATTGACTAGACCTATTGCCCTTTGTTTCAAAAGTCAACTTTTCAAGTTCATTAGCATCAAATTTCCTTGTTGTTAATCTACTTACCATATCCCATAGATGTTTTTAAATAAGGATCAATTGTAACTTGATATACCATGTGTGGAATGTTTTTTATTATGTAAAATAGGTTTTATAGGGTGCCTAAAACCCAATACAAAGAAAAATATAGCACCATAGGTCCAAGTCTAATCCAACACCATGTGTGGAATGTTGAACCTTCAATTTTTTTCCATTAATATTTTATCTTCCTTCATTAAAAGAAAATATTTAAAATTAAATATCAATTTTAGAATCCACCCATAGAAAGGATATCATGTACAAGGGAGAGTGCATACAATTTCAATTAGTATAATTTTTTTAATAACTTTTTTACATCAACAACCTAAATTAACTATACAAAACACTTTAGAACACCTCACCACACACTAACTACAAATACAATTAAAAAAATATTGCCCATTACAAATTAAATTTTCATAAAAATGATGCATTACTTACATCTTCTATTTTGACCAGTGGCTTCATTCCACTCTGTTATATGTTTTCTCTTTTACACAACTTCTAGAAGGTGATGATGTTGGTCACAATTTAATGGTGAATCTACTAGAAAGTAAGTGATATTAATTTTTTTATAAAAAATAAAGCTAGTGTAGCAGAAGTGTATGTGTGTATGTATGTATGTATGTATGTATGTATGTATGTATGTATGTATGTATGTATGTATGTATGTATGTATGCATATGTATATGTATATGTATATTTAAAAATTCTCTCTAACTATTAATTGGACTTTTTATGTCTGAATATTGAAATGTAAACCGACACATACTTGGAAATCAAGTGTGAACCTATGTATTAGACCCATGCATATATTGGCTCCCCCTCTCCCCCCCCCCCCAATCAATATCTGTTAAGTATTGAAGTCAACTGGAAGAATTTAATTTTCTTGGGAGGATCTTCATCATGTATATAAAATATCTCTAAAAAAGTTATTGGATACTATAAAAATGAAGAAAACTTAAAATAATGAGAAAAGTGTCAAATACGTAGGAAAAACATTAAACAGTTCTATATTTAAGTATAATCAAATATGTAGAAAGGCTTTATATAACTCCCCTTGCTGAGAATGTCTTAACCTTGTTTCTATATTTGAATTAAATTATTAAATTGTAATTCTTTATAGTTTCCATGGAAGTTGCTAAATGTAATTGTGACAACTTCTAAGATGTTTTTAATTGTCAAAATAGAAAAACTGTGAAAAGTGGAAAGATAAATGAAAGCATAGATAAACTAAGGGAGATCATTCAAAAGGAAGGTAAAAGCACAAGTTGAAAGTGGAAGATATCTAACTTTGTGATATTTTCTTGAATGGTTTTTAAACCATTTTGTGATTCATGGTTTCTTGGATGCCTATTTATTTAGTTCTTGTGTTGAAAAAAGTGTATGTAATTCACAGATTGTTGAAGCAATAATGTCTTAGAGCTTTGGGTGTAGATTTTTTTGCCAAAAGGGCTTATCCATGTGAATTATGGAGTTATCATTTGTACTTAGTTTTTCATCCATCAGTGATTAGTTATTTGTTTATTCATATGAAATAATTATTAGCATATTTTCACTATATTTTTTATCCTATTTTTGAACATTTGGTATCAGAGCCAAGTTATCTTGATTTGAGAAGGGGGCACCTTCCCTCAAGTGTTTGAGACATTCTTTTTCTATTATGGGAGTGTATTGTTTATCTTGTAATTTTATACTTATGATCTTGGCTAGTCCATCTCGGTTGGATATTGAAAATTCCATTAGCTTTGGATATGACATTTGGAAGTTAAATATGGAGGATCTCTTAAAAGGAAGGCATTAATGTACTTTTTTTAATTATTAGGAGAAAATAGATACTAGGATAAATGAAGATTAATAAATATTAGATAAAAAGGCTCTTGTCACTATTCGTTGGTGTTCATCTAATTTTTTTCTATTAAATATTTTAAATAAAACTATTGCATATAAACTATGGAATAAAATAGGAGATATTTGTGATATTGCTATCAAGATTCAATTGTGTAGTTTTTGAGTCAAACTCATTGACCCATTTTTCATGAGTTGTAGCCCATAGGAACCCTTATACCGTGAGAATTAATACAATACTTGCCACTCATAGAATTTAGGTGATGCTCATTTAAGTGAAGCACTTGGATTTCCCAGGATCTCACCCACCACAATACTAATCTAGCTCAAGTATTCTTAACTATAGAGTTTCCTACATGGCTAATCCCACTTTTCTTGCAACCCCATTCAAAAAAGCTTCAACAAGTTTTGTTCCATATTCACCCTCCATTAGAATTACCCTTAAGCTCATCAATTGATAAGTCAGAGATATTTTCTACAACAATTCACATTGTGATATTTATATAAGGATTGAGCTACATAGTTTTTAAGTAAAACTCATTGACCCATGTTTCATAAGTAGTAGTTCAAAAGAACCTATCTCTCATGAGAATTAATGGAACAATTAGCCCTAATTACATATAGGGGATGATCATTGAGGTGAAGCATCAGGACTTTCTGGGAGGTCACCCATCCTAGTACTACTCAATCTCAAGTGCACTTAAGTATAGAGTTTCCTCCATGGTTAATCCCACTTTTTGTGCAACCCCAGTTGTGAAACCTTTAGAAAGTTTTATGCCTAATTAAACTTTAGCAAGGATAGATTTACCAAACTAACAGACTAATTAAGGAGTTATTTTTGAAAATGAAGTTATGTTTTCTTAAAAGTAATGATGGGGATTCAATTACAAAATACTTAAATTCATTTAACCTAATTTTATGTTAGTTATAGTCTACTAATATAATGATTAATAAGGAGGATAAATTATTATCTTATTATGTTCATATCTTGAATCATGGAATAATCTTTTTCTTACAATTACTATTTCTTTTTCAGATTTTTTGAAGTTGGATACCCTTGTTGGTGTTGGCATTAAGTAGAATTGCCACTAGTGACAACACTTATTTGCATTCTGGGTGCAAACCAAGCAGACAGTGCAAACCGAGCAGATAGTGCAAACCGAGTAGACAGTGCAAACCGAGCAGACAGTGCAAACCGAGCAGACAGTGCAAACCAAGCAGACAGTGCAAACCGAGTAGATAGTGCAAACTGAGCAGACAGTGCAAACCGAGCAGACAGTGCAAACCGAGTAGACAGTGCAAACCGAGCAGATAGTGCAAACCGAGCAAGTTAGTACAAACCGAACAGGACAGTGTAAACTGAGTAACATCATGTCTACCGAGTCACTAGTATTTACCGAGTTCAAAACCTACCGAGTGATCAGTATGAACCATGCCTTCACTTCTACCGAGTGCATGACGATGCCGAGTAATGCAGTGGACGCCGAGTAACAGAAAGTCACCGAGTTAGTTTGCAGGAACCGTGTAACCATACTTGGGCTGACTTAGTAGCACTTATGTTTATTTGTCAAGCTGACTTTGTAATTGTAATTGAAATTAATTGTTTAAGACTTGTATATAAATAATGTTGTAAAAATGTCAAAAATGTAAGTAAGAAGCATATATGTGAAAAAGAAAGAAAGGCAGAGATAAGTGAATTACAAAGGGCTTCAGCAGTATAAGGAACAACAAAGACAAATTCATCATAGAAGGTGATCAGTACATCAGCGAATCTCAATCAGCAATCCAGTTGCAAAGCTAGAGATCTACTATTTCATCCTAACAAGTGAATCAGTACTAAATCCTTTAACCGGGTAGACTTAACAGTCTTTTGTAAAATCTCTTTACCGAGTGCATACTTCATTGTATGTTTTGTAAATCCTTTAACAGGGTGGATTTAGCAATCCTTATTGCTCCTAACAGGGCAGATCATCAGAAGTGATCAAATTGTAAGCCTTAACCGGCCAACTTTATTCTGCAGTATTAAAGCTTGGTGGGGTGGGTTTCATCCCCACCCCAGTTTTACTTTCTTTTTGAAAGGTTTCTGGGTAACCAAATCTATGTGTCATTATTGTGAATGCTCTTAAGTTTCATATGCAAAGGTTAAAAATAAATTACATGTTAAATTGAAAGAAAATTTGGAGTTACTGATTCACCCCTCCCCTCTCAGTAACTTGGTTAATTCCTGAATATTTCCAACAATTGGTATCAGAGCAGCATTGGTTCTCAAGATAAAGCTTAACTAGCTTGAGCAAAGATCCAGGACAATGGAGGTATTCAAACTGAACAAGGTGATTGAAAATGAAAAGCTAGATCTGGAAATGGCCATAGCTAAACTCAAGGAAGCAAAAGAACATCTTTCCCAATCCCTAAGAAGAAGGAAGGAACTTGCAAATCAGATGAATGATCAGAATTACATTGAAGAAAAGATTGAAGATCTTTTTCCCTTAAATAACTCAGATGAAGGAAACAATGCTATCAAAGAACTCCTAGAAAAGAATGGGTCTCTGCAGGAAGAAGTGAGAAAATTAAAAAGAGAACAAGAGCTACACTCTACAAGATTCTATGAGATCTTGGAACAAAGAAACAAGTTGAAAGATGAATTAGATGGAAGGAACATTGAAGTCCAAAATAAAACCCTTCAGCTAGAAAACCTAATTGATTAGATCTCTCATACAAATGAGGAAATTCTGAATCTAAGATCAGAAATAGAAAGCACAAGAGAAGAACTAAGATCTGAAAAGGAAATCAATCTAAGATTGGTGGATGACCTAAATGCTGAAAAACAAATCAATGAAGGAATGCTGAAAAGTCAAGAAGACTTGAATCAGTTGTATGAGCGAAATCTTCATAGGCAAAAAGGAAAAGCAGGACTTGGATACAAAGGAGAAGGCGAATCTTCTAAGCAAGGTACTCTAAGAAATCAAAAACCTACTTGTAATCATTGTGGTAAAATAGGACATACTTCAAATAAATGTTGGAACAATGAAAAAGCAGAATTCAATGGAAAATGTTACAGCTGCAATCAACCTGGTCACAAAGCAAATGAATGCAGGGAAAAACCAAGATTCAGAGGTAATTGTCACAAGTGCAACAAAAAAGGTCACAAGGCATCCGAGTGCAGATCCAAGACATTTAATCCAGCAGAACAAATTATGAAAGCAATGTTTGGATGGGACTACAACACCTGGTGTAGATGTCATTACTATGGAGAATATGGACACATTGGCATGAATTGCATAAAACATCATCTAAGGAAAAGAGATACTACCGTAAGATGCTTCAAATGCACTAAACTAGGTCACATAGCCAGAAACTACATGAATGCTAGTGAAGTTGAAGATGGAAAGAAGAATGAAGCAACTAAGGTCAGGAAACAGGTGAGACAAAAATGGATTCCTAAATCTACCGAGAAATCCAGTCCAAGTGATGGAATGGATGGCTCTACCGACTCAAACTAAATTTCCAAGAAAGCACTGGAACTGTATTCTCATAGACCAATCTCAAGCAGTTCCAGAACCGAATTAATAGAAAGATCTAAATCAGCATACAAGATGCAGTAAGATCACAGGGAGGTCGGTATCAGTCTTTACCGAACAAGGTCGGTACCCGTCTTTACCGAGCGAGGTCGGAGCAATATGAATTCTCAAGTTCACCGAGTTGCGAAGCCTTTACTGAGAAATTAATTCTTAGTGGGTGACAGTCTGTCAGAATTCATACCCTAATTTGTACTGAGCATTAATGACAGAGTTATAAACAAAAAGCAAGTAATCGAACTCATTCTTCACCGCGAACCTTTAGCACTTTGAGAGTAGAAAATTTCAAGAGCAACCCAACGATTCAACACTTTTGCGAAAGGAATTTTCTGTGAGCTACCATGGCATCATCCAGAACTTCAGCGAAGAAAGGATCTGATATGTTAGTCCAAGGGGAATGGAAAGCACCAGATTTCAAAATCGTGCCCGCAATTGCAGCAGCCCTAGATCCGAATGGAGCTCAATCTCAGATTCCTCCTAAGGTACTACTTATTAACGATATCCGCAATCATTTCAACTATTCAATTCATGAAATGGGGAACCTAGAATTAGATACTGTGCGTGAAGAACTGTGTGTGGATGGTATTCTGAAACCCGAGCACAAACATCTGGAAGATAAAGGTTTAGTTCACATTGCACATCTACCTCGAAACTTTCGAGATAAATGGGTTAGATACATTCTCAGCCGTGTACATGATGGCAAGATTTGGCTTGAGAAACCCTTAGAGATCACAAAGAAGATGATTCATCAAATCACCGGTCTTCCCATGTTGAACAAAGCAAAAACTACCAAAACCCTAGGTCGGACGGAACTAGAGAAGAAAACCCTAGCCGAGTGGGACGGTAGAGGCATGAAAGTTAGCAGCATTACCGATGCTGAACTGAAGTTTGGTACACACATCATTGCCCATAAGATTTACAGTTCTAGTCGATAGAATAGTGTCTCCTGTGAAGCTATCGACCTAGCATACAAAGTGGTCAAGAATAACTTAACATTTGACCTAGCAGACTTATTGTTAAAGCAGTTTAACAAAAACATGGAAAGCATTCAAACTTCCAAAAACAATCCATGTAAGTTTGGATCCTTATTGGTCTGTTTATTCTTCTATGTTTAGAAATTCTTCCCTTCTAAAGGAAAAGTTGTATGGAGAAAAGATGTGCCAGCACTTTATGAAATAAATGAATACATCACAGAAATGGGTGAAAATTTTGAAAGCATCATGGATAATTATTTTGAGTCTTTCAAAGAGAAAATGAATGACAGATTCTGGATTCCACAGAAGTTTGTGGAAGATTACAAAGATGACATTTGTTTTATGGTGGAATGTGATAATGTATATATTCAAGCTGCTAAACCGAGGACTGTATATGTAAAACCTCTTCCTTATGAGGTAAATATTGATGAAACCGAGAATATCATTGAAGCTCTTCTTAATCAGCCTGTCAATCCCAAAGCTCCATATTTTGGAACATATGATGAAGCTAAGGTAAGAATTGAACTAAGCATAAAGCTTCCACAGGCGGTAAGAAAAGGAAAGAAGAGGATAGCCAAAATGCAAATGATAACCGAGGACAAAGAAGAAAAAGATGAAGAAGAAGAGGAAAAGGATGAGAAAATAGATGAACCAGAACCTGCAAAGAAGAAAGGAAAGGTATTCATCACTAAGGCACCTAAGCCTCCCACTGCTGTATTTACAAGGAGAAATGCAAAAGGCAAGGCAGACAAGGCAGACAAGGCAGATAAAGACATAGCATTCAAAAGGCCTCCTCTAAACTTTCAAGAAAAGATCAAACTCTTTAGAGACAGATCAGGATCTAGAGTAAGTAACATAAAATCCTTTAGATACGAAACCAGATCGGAAACAGAACAGAAGGAAATAGAAGATGCTGTTATTGAAAAGATGGGACAGTGGAAATACTCTCCTGAAGAAATAGCCCCACAGGCTCCAGCAGTTCTATTAAATCCAATAAAAATGAGATGGAGCAATGCAAAGCAAACTGTGATAGATATATTTGATCAAACCCTGAGACAGTTAATGCCGAGCTTGAAAAATGATGAAGTAAAGAAGGCATTAAAAGAAAATGAAAGTAAGATGACATTAAAGTTCAGTACTTGTTTGATTTTGATCAACAATATTGAATCGGTTGTGAAGGCTGCAAATGCTACATGGAAGAACATATACCACCTTCACCAACCGAGTATTGAAATAGTCATAATAAAAGATATTGAAGATGACAGTGATGAACAAGAAGAAGACACTGAGGTAGATGATACTGTGAGGATAGCAGCAGAAGTCATTGCATCCCTTCCTACCTCTCCAGTAAAAGTTTCTACATCCAGCCCGGAGACACCTTCAAGCATGGCTGTGACAACTTCAACATTTGTCCAATCATCTATAGCAACAACAGAAGCAACTATCATTTCTTCTACCGAGTTGCAGTCTCCCGCATCATCAAGTTTTCTAGCAGTAAGTTTTCTAGTTTTTGAATCTTCAAGTGTAAATATTTTAAGTTCTCCAGTAGAAAGTATACCAGTCTCTATAGCTAGCCCTACTTTATCTACTGTCACTACTACCAAGGCATTAAGTACACATAAGCCTAAGGCTCTACCGAGTATAAAATTTTTGGGTAAGAATGTAGTAGAGGATATAGACTTAGATGAAGAGATAGAGATTCCTACATTGGATTTTGTAAATCTATCAGCGGACCAAATGCAAAATATAGGTGAGATCCTCCAAAGGAAAGCAAAACAAAAGAAGCTTAAAGAGGATAGAGACAAGGAATATCAAATCATCAAGGATGCTAAGGACATTTTGTCTGATGCATTAGGTATTAAAGTAGACTCCTCGCAACATATTTTGCTACAATTAGCAGAAGCAGTTAATAAATACAATGAGGATTCATCTGGGACAGAAAAGTTAGTTGAAAGAGCCGAGAAGAGATTCAACAATAAAGTGCTTGAGCACATTGCTCAGCACATAGCTATTAACCAAGTAGAATTGTCTTTAGTTTTGTCAAACATTGAATCTATCTATTCGAATGCTACCTCTCTTTTGGCCAGATTGTGCAATATTGCCGAGTTCACAAAGGATGTTAAGGATAAAATGAATAAAATGGATGAGGATATGAAGATTAGCATACAGAAGCTGCAACTTGAACCAAGTTCAAGCTCTTCTCATCACATGAAAATCTCACACCTATCAAACATGTAGTCTGATCTACTGAAAGAAGACACAAGGATCCGGTCCACACTGCTAGACATCCAACACATGATCCTTCCCATCACATGAATACAATGTATAAGCACATTGAACATTCCAAAACATTGATTCATGACAATCAGTTCTCTATAGCAGATCACATGATTGAACTCTCTGCAGAAGTCCAAATTACAATCCAAACATGTAAGATTCTACAAGAAAGTTGGGACAGAACCCTGGCACTAATAATGAAGGTACATTCTGATTTTCTATCAAATTTTGGATTCTCTCTGTAAATAACTTGTATATACACCTTTGGCATTATCGTCAAAAAGGGGGAGATATGTATAGAGGGAGATATATGTATAGAAGAAGATTTGTATAGAAACAGTTAGCACATTGAAAGGGGGAGACAATGTATAAAGCTCTATAACAAAGACAAATTTTGAAAAATCAAAATAAAACTTAGCATGATTCATGTATATAAGTTTTGGCCAATAAGTGTTTTTGTCACTAATGCCAAAGGGGGAGATTGTTGGCATTAAGCAAAATTGCCACTAGTGACAACACTTATTTGCATTCTGGGTGCAAACCGAGTAGACAGTGCAAACCGAGCAGACAGTGCAAACCGAGCAGACAGTGCAAACCGAGCAGACAGTGCAAACCAAGCAGACAGTGCAAACCAAGAAGACAGTGCAAACCGAGCAGACAGTACAAACCGAGCAGACAGTGCAAACCGAGCAGACAGTGCAAACCGAGCAGACAGTGCAAACCGAGCAGACAGTGCAAACCGAGCAGACAGTGCAAACTGAGCAAGTTAGTACAAACCGAACAGGACAGTGTAAACCGAGTAACATCATGTCTACCGAGTCACCAGTATTTACCGAGTTCAAAACCTACCGAGTGATCAGTATGAACCGTGCCTTCACTTCTACCGAGTGCATGACGATGCCGAGTAATGCAGTGGACACCGAGTATCAGAAAGTCACCGAGTTAGTTTGCAGGAACCATGTAACCATACTTGGGCCAACTTAGTAGCACTTATGTTTATTTGTCAAGCCGACTTTGTAATTGTAATTGAAATTAATTGTTTAAGACTTGTATATAAACAATGTTGTAAAAATGTCAAAAATGTAAGTAAGAAGCATATATGTGAAAAAGAAAGAAAGGCAGAGATAAGCGAATTACAAAGGGCTTCAGCAGTATAAGGAACAGCAAAGACAAATTCATCACAGAAGGTGATCAGTACATCAGCGAATCTCAATCAGCAATCCAGTTGCAAAGCCAGAGATCTACTGTTTCATCTTTACAGGTGAATCAGTACTAAATCCTTTAACCGGGTAGACTTAACAGTCTTTTGTAAAATCTCTTTACTGAGTGCATACTTCATTGTATGTTTTGTAAATCCTTTAACAGGGTGGATTTAGCAATCCTTATTGCTCCTAACATGGCAGATCATCAGAAGTGATCAAATTGTAAGCCTTAACCGGCCAACTTTATTCAGCAGTATTAAAGCTTTGTGGGTTTCATCCCCACCCCAGTTTTACTTTCTTTTTGAAAGGTTTCTGGGTAACCAAATCTATGTGTCATTATTGTGAATGCTCTTAAGTTTCATATGCAAAGGTTAAAAATAAATTACATGTTAAATTGAAAGAAAATTTGGAGTTACTGATTCACCCCTCCCCTCTCAGTAACTCGGTTAATTCTTGAATATTTCCAACAGTTGGCATTCTACATTTAGAGGAAATTAGGAGGACATTAGAGGGGTCTATAGATGCATTGCATGTATACATTCGATCTCAGGAGAAAGCTATGGAAAAAAAAGAATGATGAAAAGGATAAGTGTGAGGATTGTTCTAAGTCCAAGGAAAGGTCCAAAATACCTAGTAAGAGAAGATTAAGGTGTTGGAACTATGGTAAGTTTGGGAATCTCAAAAAGGAATGTAAGAATAAAAAGAAAATTAAAGATGATTCATCTATAGATAATTCCTCAAATGATGAAGCTACTTATGCTTAAATATTATTTCTATTAATATGACTTATGACGAGTCTTGGTTAATAAATTCAGGTGCATCCTCCTACCACATGACTATTCACAAGAAGTGATTTTCAATGTATTCACCTTATGATGGTGGGGAAGTTTCACTCCAAGATAATAGCACAAGAAAAATTGTAAGCCAAGGAGAGGTAAAATTGGATTTCAATTCAATTGAAGGTTTAAAACCCTCAAAGATGTATTACACATCCCAAGTTTAGCTATAAATTTAATTAATGTATCTTAAATGAATGATTCAAGGGTGAATGTTAATTTTAAAAGGAGTGGATGAAAGTTGACTAGACGGAATAGGGTTTTAGCTAAGTGTAATAGGTTTGGCATCTTATTTATAATTAACACTTCTACTTTCTATAAATTTTTCAATATAGTTGATAAATCTGTAGATCATGTAAGTTACATCACCATAGGATGGATCAGATTGGTGAAAAGGGTCTCAAAACCATCATAAATAAAAATATTGTTGATAATTTATTGGGTTACTCTGGTGATTTAATTTGTGTGAGCACTATGTGCATGGAAGGAAAAATAGAGTATCTTTTAGGTGTTGAAGTAGTAGAGCTAAAAAAAATTTGTAGGTAATTCATATTGAATCAGTCTTCTATATTGTATATTTATCATATATTGGAAAAACTTGCTACTATATTTCTTTTATTGATGACTATTCTAGATATTTAGAGATTTACTTTTTAAAGGAAACCTACTTTTTTTTCCTATATGTAGAGAATTTAAAACTCTTGTTAAAAATAACAAAATAGAAAAGTAAAGGTTTTAAGAAAAATTAATTGTGGTGAGTATTTCTCTAGGTTTTTTTTATAACTATTGTAAGCATGCATGTATTATTAGGTGGAAACAAACACCATATGTCCCATAACAAAATGGAGTAGCAGAAGGGATGAATAGGACATTAATGGACAGAGATAAAAGAATGTTGAGTAGTCCAAACCTTAAACATTGTTTTGGGTTGAAGCAATTCACATTGTTTTTTATTGTTTAATAGGTCACCTTTTTCTACTCTTGTTGATAAAACTCTTTATAAGGCATGGATAAGTAAATAACCATCACTTTCTCACTTTAGAGTTTTTGGCAGTGAGGCTTATGTTCAGGTTCCTAAAGAAAAATGTTCAATGATTAATTTCAAAGCTAATAAGTGTATTTTTGTGTGTTATGGTGAAAACATCAAGATTTATAAGCTTTAGGATCTTGTAGCAATAAAAATGGTATAGTATAAGAATGTAATTTTTAGGGAGATAAAGAAATAAATAAGAATGATGAACAACCACATAAAATCCTAAAAAAATAGTACATTTTGATATTAAGGTTGAACCACATAAAGATACACAAGTGGAACAACCTCAAGAATATGCACATGTAGAACAACTTGATTAACATTGAGGTGAAGAAGAAGGACTAGAATTGAAGAAGGAATAGAATCTATATATCTAAAGATGATCAACCAAAGCATCTTGTTACACCTCAAAGAAAATGAAGAATATAGCATAAATGTATTCATAGGTATGGCTATAGTCAATTTAATCTTCATTATATTTTTTATTTATCTTGTATTGACAATGAACATAGCTTTGTGAAAGAGGCCTTATGTTTAGATGAACAAGAGTCTTGGTTATAGGTAAAGAAATAAAAAATAAACGCACTAGAAAAATGTGACACGTGAAATTTAGTTGAGTTTCCTAAGGAGAGAAAATTTATTTATTTAAATGGATATTTAAGAAGAAAATTAGAGAATATGGTAAGTTTGAATGGTACAAGGCACGATTAGCAGAAGAAGGTTACTCATAAGTTAAGGTAGTGGATATTGGTGAGATTTTTTCTCTTGTGACTAAACTAACCCCCATTAGATTCCTTTTATCTATTACTTTTTCTTTTGATTTGAAAGTAGAACAAATAGATACTAAAACAAATTTCTTTCTTGGGGATCTTGGTGGTAAAATATTTATGAAATAAATTAAAAATTTTATTGTGAAGGGACAATAAAACTTGGTTTGCATGTTAAAGAGATCTTTTTACACTTTGAAGTAGTCACTAAGAATGTAGTATAAGAAATTTGATGTTTTTTTATTAAATCGTGACTTTATCACAAGTGAGGAAGATGATTGTATTTATGTCAAATTAATTAATGATCAATAACTAATCATTGTCCTTCATATTGATGTAATGTTATTTATTGGAGATGAAAAGAAAATGATTAGGAAACTAAGGGTCACTTATCTACTACTTTTGATATGAAAGATATAGGGGTTGAAAAATATATAATCAGCGTCGAAATCAACAAGAATTGGATTAACATGAAATTATGATTAAGTCAAAAGAAAATGTTAACACTATTTTGCAACTTTTTTATTTATTTTTATTTTATGTATGATTGTAAGCCAATTAGTATGCACTTTCAAATTAGGTTTAGGCTATCTCAAGAACAATGTCCTAAAATTGATGATGAGCTTGAAGAGATGTATAAAGTTACATATGCTAGTGTCGTAGGAAGCCTTATGCATGCTATAGTTTGTAACACACCAAATCTTGTCCAAGGAGTGAGATTTCCTAGTAGATTTATTGTAGATCCTAGTATAGTACACCTAACTTATCTCAAATGGGTTTTTAGATATTCATGTTAGTATTCTAATCATTGCATTTTTCATACCATGGATCTAATGGTTTGAGAAAGGTTATTGATTTACAAGGATTTTTTTATTTAGATTTTGCTTGTGATATAGATTGCAGGAGGTCCCCACGTGTCTATGTCTTTACTTTTTTTTGAAGAGCAATTAGTTAGATGAGGAAAAGATAATCTAATGTTATATTCTTCAATATCAAAGAAGAGTACATGGCTACAACACATGCTTGTAAAGAGGCAGCATGGTTAGAGAGAATATGCTCACATTTTTCATACCATGGATCTAATGGTTTGAGAAAGGTTATTGATTTACAAGGATTTTTTTATTTAGATTTTTCTTGTGATATAGATTGCAGGAGGTCCCCACGTGTCTATGTCTTTACTTTTTTTTGAGGAGCAATTAGTTAGATGAGGAAAAGATAATCTAATGTTATATTCTTCAATATCAAAGAAGAGTACATGGCTACAACACATGCTTGTAAAGAGGCAGCATGGTACGAGAGAATATGTTCGTGTATTTTTAATTACTGTAAACAAGTAAGAAATAAATGTGATAGTTGAAGTGCCATTTATTTGGATAAAAATCCAATGTATCATGCTCACACAAAACATATAGATTTTCAGTATCACTTTGTTCAGGGAATACTTGAGGGTGGTAGAGTCATGTTATAGAAAATAGATGCTTTTGAGAATATTGCAAATTCTCGTACTAAACCAGTAAGAATAGAAAATTAAACTGGTGCATAGAGGCCACAAGCCTTCCTTCTTCTGAAACTTGATTTATTCAGTTTTCATTTATTATTTTTGCAAGGTGTTTAACAAGTGGGAGAATGTTAAGAAAATATCTCAACCTTGTCATCTATATATTTCAATTAGATTTTTAATTGGCAAATTGTAATTATCTTTAGTTGTCATGGAAGTTTCTAAATACAATTGTGACAATTGGCAAGATTTTTTTTAATTACCAAAATAGTAAATGCATGAAAGAGGGTTCAAGATAAATGAAAGCATGGATAAGATAAGGGAGATCTTTGAAAAGGAAGATAACAACACAAATTGAAAGAGAAAGTGTTCTATCTTTTGTATTTTTGGCAATGTGGTTTTCCAAACTATTTTTTGATTTATGTTTTCTTTCATTTTAATTTATTTAGTGCTTGAGTTGAAGAGAATGTATGTAGTTCACAGATTTTTGAAGCAATAAAGTGTTGGAACTCTAGATGTGGAAGTTTTTTCTGAAAAGGTTTCTCCACGTAAATTATCTAATTATGATTTACACTTTTATCATCCATCAATAATTATTTTTCTGTTTATTTAACTAAAATAATTATTAGCCTATTTTACAACGTATGTTTTATCCTGCATAAAATTATACATTATAAGGGTCTACCAGATGTGGATAGAAATAAGTAACTTTTCTGTTTAAACTTTTCTCATAAGCTGGACCTGAAATTTTCCTATTGCTTGAAATCAAATTCTGGAGCAATGGAACGTGGGTCTGTATAGTGAAAAAGGAAATTTGAGAATGATGTTTGAAGAAGAGCGAATTTCAGAATTAAACAAGTGTTTGAGATTCCGAGAGTCCCCCCAAACACTTGTGTGATGGTTAAGGACGTTCCTTCCTAATCCACTGAAGTCTTTCTGGGAACTCCAATACTCGACAAAAACAATATTAATCATATTTTATCTCTGGTAACATCCGGTCATTGATGCTATGGTACATCCATGATAGTCCTTTGTCCAACTCCTTGTATGGTTCAGAATCTATATGCTAGAATTCAGGATTCGTGCGGTTCAAAATATTCTGCACCATAGATTTCATTCCAGAACAGAATAGTGACCAAATGCATTGAACATGTTCAGAATCTGCACCATAGATTTCATTCCAGATCACAATACTGGTAAAATGCACTGAACGTGTTCATAACGACCTCAGTTATGTGGAATCAATGTCTGAAAAGCCAACACTGTTCAACATTTTGCTTTCATTCTATAAGCTTTCGAATAAATGAAATTGACAAAAATTGGTGTCCTATCTTTTGGAAGGAGCTGTGGGGTATTGCCTAATCCCAAAAATCTATAGGAATCAAAACAGTCGCTATAAGCAATATTTTGTTTTATATCGGATTAGCTAAAATCATCAAAAATTAGTTATGTTGATATGCATAAACTTAATAACAATGAAATAAATTCCATTTTGTCCCCTTAAATATATTCTCTATATGCTTACCCATTACGATACCCGATTTCACTTTGTTTTGGAACCTCAACAACACAGCATTCATCTAATCTTAACTAATCAAAACGAACATTTTGACCCAAGAAGACGTTTTCGTCCTGATAAGCGTGAACTGTAGATCATGAATTTGATTCTCTGGAACACAGAATATTGTCAGAATGTCCGAACGTACTGTTTTACATTTTTGTCATGATAAGCGTGTACTGTAAAAAATATTTTTAGAAAGTCCGAGCGTCCTAGAGAAGCTTTTTATCTTTTTTTTATCATTACATTTCAGTATGATAATTGGACGTCGCTCAACATAGAAAATATCTGTGACAACTCAGGTAATGCTACTCTATTTTCTTATTTCTCCATACTATATTTTTTGGGTTGTGAAACAACACCCACTTAAGGCGTAGAAGGCGTAGAAGGCGTGGGAATCTTACAACCTGAGTAGACCTCTCTACGCAATTCTTATTCTTTTAAGGACACTACGGAGCACGGTCATGTCCATCATAATACCGTACAAGCCGCCCATTCCTGACCAGTAGCCATCATTCCAAAGAAAAAGAGCTTTGCTAGTACCTTTGGACATTTTGACAATATTCTGTGTTCGATAGAATCCAGTTTATGATCTATACAGTCCACACTTATCACGACAAAAATGTCAAATCGTTCTCCAGAATATCTAAATTTGTATTGTCTTCCATTGTTGGGTTAAAATACTCGTTTTTGAATAAGTAGGATTGCATGAATGCTGAGATGTTGAGGTTCCCAAATAGTCAAAGTGAATTAGAGTATTATAAGCATTACAGAAAATGTATTTGGAGCAGACAAAACGGAATTTATTGCACTTCTATTAAATTTTCTAGTAGTATAATTAATATGACCATAATAAGTTTGGATGATTTAGCTAATAAGACATAATGTATATTAGATACTAATACAAATTACTGTTTACAATGACTCTTTTGATTCCTGCAGATTTTTTGTATGAGGCATTTCCTCGAAGCTTCTTCCAAAAGATAGGACACAAAATTTTGTCCGTTTCATCTATTTGAAATCATTAAAAAACCAAGTGGACATAGAATAAAATCTATGTTATATATTTTGAACCGTAATAATTCCCTCAAACCTTTTTTTAACTCTTAGTGCATTCTCATTTTATATATACCATATACACATTGTAACTCTGTACAAGCATTTGGCGTTGAGTTGAATCTCATCAGTATTATTGCTGTTCAGGACTCCTGGAGTTCTCCGAAACGCTTCGCTGGAGTTGTCCTTAACATCACAGAAGTGTTTGGGGGAACTCTGGGAATCTCTGAACTTTTTTCCTATCCCTGTTCTCTTATATTGTACAACATGTTCAGGTAAGACTTAAATTTATTGCTGAAAGTTTGTTTTTCAATTTAACATTACATCCATCGTCCAATCTCCTGAAAACAGGCAATGTGTATTTTGTGTCTTGGTTTCGTAGCTGCACTTTTTCGCATCTCCCAATTTCATTTCTGTCCATAAATACCAACAACACCATTGTTTTCAGTCCTCCTATTTGATGAAAACAATAGAAAAACTAGTTAATTACCATAGAAAGAAAGCACCAAACTGATATCCAGTTTATGACATTCTCCAATATTTATTTTAACAGTATACGAAGTTAAAACTCAGTTCGTTTGCTTAAGATTTTGAGTGCAGGCAATACGCAAATTGCAGGTCAAGCTTCTGAGGGCAGAGTAAACGAATTTGTATACAAAAGTTGTAACTTCTATCAATCTGGTAGACTACAATTACGTATACTTTTGTTCCAGCGTCGTGAGATGAAGCCTGGCTACACATTTGATTAATACTTAAATACGGTCGCCAAACGTTTTGTTGAATTTTGACTTCGTTAAGTACATATCTCGGATTATTTGATTATTCTTACTTTTTCAAAATATTTAGCAAGTGTTTGTTTGAGAGTTACTTTTACATGCCGTATGGTCACCCTCCCAAGAAAATTAAATTATTTCATTTCACTTAGCTACTCGTCGAATGTACATGCAAATTGGAGTTTGTTTTTCTCATATTGGGAGTGTTATTTATGGGACACAGAGTGTGATATGAAATGTTGATGCAAAAAAGAAAAAAACACAATCACTCCTATAAATAACAGCATAACTACATGATGGATTGTGGAAAATTACTTTCTTTAATATTTAATTCAATTCTTGACTGAAATTGTCTAACAAATGTCAAATACATAAAATTTTAGCATACAGTATTTTTCTTTTGTGCGCTCATAATCGGTATAAATCATTTCATCAAACTTAAAACCTAATATAGTGTTTTATAATTGTCATATAGAAACATTCCACAAAGTTGTTTAAATGTAAGTTTTCTTTAAAATGTAAGTTTGATTCGTGTAATAGAAGAAGTAGCTTTATTTTGTATACTCATTTTTAAGCAGAAAATTTGATCAATATTCCTTGGTTCTAGATTTACAAAGGCATCTTCCATGCTATCACTCACTCGTAGTTTCTTATATTAAGTTTCATTTACTTCGATAATGTTAAGATATTGGATTGGTGAGTGCAAATGTCTAAAAGGGAAGAAGGGATGTGAGCTTACAATGTTTTTATTTCCTTCTTGGTTGGAATCACCACATGGGAACTCATTTGACATACTATCTAATGTTATGCTTTCACAATTGTCATGTATCCATGTAAATGAAATGTGACAAAACACAAAAACAATGCAAGTAAATGACATGACCATGATAAATGAATAAAAACCCTTTTCAATTGTTAATTAATACTTCTATGGTTCTCTATTCAACTTTGGAATGATACAAATCAAGTTAACTTTGTTTTAGTATCTACTATACATATAGTACACTTTTGATACTTTGGTCATTAAACTTGTTCTCAAACAAGCTACTTGTGTAAAGATAAAAACATGGTGCCAATGCATACAATGAATTAGAATAAATGACAATGACATGAAAAATAAACAACAATTAGAAAAAAATGAATACACAAACATCAACTTTGAACAAACACATTTAAAATAACAAAATATACAATAAACCTAGACAATTAATCTTGAAATGGTCTTTATAAAAGATTATCCAAACTCTCAAGACATCTAGATATGTAATCTCGTTGACCCCAATGCCCATTTTTTTATGATTAGCACATTTCTAGTGTGCACAACCTATTTATAGACTACCAAGACTACAATAGTGTGTGTTAATCCTAGTTAAAAATGGTGCTAGGTGTAACAATATCCATGGACTATGGCACTAAGAACTATTGTAGAACCAAAGTGAGCCCAATTAAAAAACCTCTAGTTGTGAAAACCTGGTAAGTTAGAAAATTCTATCTACATCGCCCTTCCGTAAAATTAATATCATGTTTGATGGGGCTTACTACAAAATGAGGCCCCAACCCCTCATTTATAACATCACACAATAAGGGATGCATCATCAAGTAATTTAGGAAGCACTTCAATCAATTTTAGTACCATTGAAGATGACATCCATCTTCAATTTCATAGATTTGCTCGATGTCGATGAGTTAAGACATGCATGAGTTCCCTTCTAGCACCATCAAACTTTCATGAAGGACTTATGACAAGGAGAATTCATAGATAGGATGCAAAATTGTTGACTCAACATTATTTACTTCACATTCAATATTTTCAAACATCATTGATATAAAAAAGGTTGAATCGTAATGAGACTTGATTGAAGCAAGGCCTTATACAACCCATCATCATTTTTCTTTCTTATTGTGTGCAATTTTTTAGATTTTAGAAAGAAGAATTTTAGATCTAGGAAGAGAGGGCTAAGGCAAAGAGAAAAATATCTCAAAGAAGCAAGGGTAAAAGCACAATATGCTGTCACCCTTTTACAAAGGAAAAGGCTAACAAAATCAAAGTTGTTCAACTTTAATAATATAAAAATGACATTTATGTTTGGAATTTGAAGATAATGTAAACTAATTAAATGTGATAAAATGGATGAAATTTATGATTAATATTTTTAATAAATTTTTTGAATAATAATTGATATATTTTTTTAATTTTTAAAGATGATTTTTTAGTTTCTGAAAAATGCTGAAAATTAGGGATCTAGTTCGCACCAAAAAATTATATGTAAATAAATATATTTTCCCCTAATTTCAAAATGTCATAAATGACATATATCACTAGTGCATGAAGAAATAAAAATTGGTTTCTGACCTATATTTTCTCTTTTATAAGAATTCAAATTCCAATTCACTGAAATTGACAGTTTTCATTTGGCAACATATTTTTCATAACAAATCTATCCCAATCAAAAAAAGATTTATATATTCTTGAAGATAACTCTCTCCTCTAGTGCACCATAGGTTTTTCAAATTTATTTAATATGATTTACTATTTTTTTCTTTTTCTGAATCAACATCTCCTTGACTATTAAAATACCTACTTGCAATTTTTTTTAATTACAATAAACTATGTCTAATTAAAACACTATAAAATCTATATGGGGATATTCTTGACTCTCATTTCTATAAAATGGTACTTTTTTATTATTAAAAAAATATCATTAAAAAGATTATGATTTATTGAAACGTCACTTTTCTGAAATAATTTTATTTTTATGGTAATTGGACCCAAAGTGGTATAAAACATACATTTAATAGATATTTCCAATTGGAAAAGTTAAAGCACATATCTAACTTAGCTAGAATGAATCTAGCTAGATGCATAAGTTTAACCAAAATTAATTTTTAGTTAGAAATACTAAAATTCCGCTATGCTGATAAGTTAGCCTAAAAGGTGACACTTTATTGTGCTTTTACT
>BSBK01012519.1:5000-28982 GCA_027943335.1 Chamaecyparis obtusa | reverse complement strand
ACCAATGATAAGGTGCATTAAAAGCTAAGGGTTATCGTAGTTGTGTGTAGAACGACTATGTAGAATATCGCGTCGATGATCTTAAACAATCGAATGAAAAGGTGAAAACGCTTAAAGGTTTGAAAAGGAGCAACTTTGGCACTCCTTTTTTTATTGTCAAGGACAAAGGGAAGAATGTTTTTGTAGATCAACATAACTTGGGTATGGGACCTATTCTTCACCCCTCAACAAGTAGGCACAACAATGATAAAGGTAAGATTGATCAAGCCCATATTTTCCATGATGTCCTAAACAATAATGAAGTAATTATTCACAAAAATGTTGAGTTTACAAAAATGTTAGAGAATCTTTAGTTGACTTCTAGGTCTGTAGACCCTTTTGGTTTTCTTTTCTTTTGTTATTGTCAATTTTTGGTTTGCACCTAGTTTTATGTTGGTGCTAGTTATCCTTTATTGTAAATGGTTTTGAGGTCCCTTCAAAACCTATTTTACTATAATAAAAAACATTTGACATGCTACAAATAAAAATTCTTAAAGAAATTAAATAAAATTATGCATGAAATATTTTCAAATGATGATGTAGGAAAAATGTGTTAAAACACTACAACAACTCCCTATCATTAGCTTCATTTTTGGCTCCGTATTTTACTTCCACACACTCTTTTAATGTATTTCTGCCCTATTTTTTTCAATACATGGCGCTATTCATCGAACCGACATGAGTCATGGCATTCTTTGTGCCGAGCTAGAGATACTGACGCGAGGTTGGGTGCAATGCAATGCCTATATTTGCACTAATAGTGGTCCCTGTATTGGCTCCCAAATGAATGCCACTTGGATGAGTAGCTGCATAATTAGGCGCTATGTTAAAGTATCCATTTGTTGGCCTGTCATAATGATGACATTGTCTATGTAGCACCGAAAATGGCTAACTTACTGTAATTTTTAATTAATTAAAAATGTTATAATCATTATTTTTCAATTTTAAATTAATTAATTTAAAATTTTAATTAATTAATAAATACAACAAATGATCATTTTGGGTGTTGTGTAGATGTCCCAGAGGCTGTATTTAGCCTTGTGGACATTACAACTATTTTCTTTCTTTCTTTCTCTCATGTACTAGCCTAACACTTTATTGGTTATTTCCATTGATCAATGCATTGATGATGATTTGTGAGTAGCCTTCCAAGTGTAGATTATTGACATCAAGTTTGGCTTCCAAGTCTACCACTAGTAAAGCATCTTAAACTTCTTCTTCATTATTGGTTCCATTTGCCAACGTTTTGGATTCTCCTGCAACAATGTTCCCCCCATCATCTCTTGCTACACAACCCACACCCTGAAGCACCATCAAAGTTGACTTTTGTCCATCCCTTTTTAGGCTTCTCCCAGAATTGAAAAGGCAATTGAAAAGAGGAACTAGAATTGATTTATTGTTACTTAGAATTCTATGGGAGAAAGAGAGGGAGAGAGGGATAGTAGAAGATAGATAGGAGAAACATAGTGGTAGTCATTATAGCTAACTTTCCACACCCATAGATCCTAAATGGAACATTGGATTTTGACAAAAAAAAAATTGCACTCTCTCTATGTGACTTAACTACTTATAGCTATTGTTTAGGCTTCTTAGTAGTATGATGCCCATTGTTATGTGTGGAATGGTAAAAAAGTGGTTGTTTCAAAGTGTCACCTAGTACCTACTTAAAGATGCCCCAATAAGTATGCACTACAACCACCTCAAACATTCTAATACTTAAACAGAGATACCTCAATAATCGTGTGCTATGGGTATCCATAAAGTTGTAAAACTCCTCTAATTAAACTATGCAAATTCTAATTACTAAGAATAGAAATTAGTCACTATTATAAAATTTATTAATAAATTTTTAGATATCACTTTATGATTTCTTCAAAGTTTATAATTGAAAAATTGAATAAACAAAAGACTGAACCGTAATTGAAACAGTGAATGATAACAAATACTCTTCCCTAAAATGACTCTTAAATGTGAGTTGAACCGACTGCAAAAACTCGCAAAATAATGATGCTACTGCAATCAGAATCCAAATCTACCGACTATCCATAGAAAGTTTGAATGGTAAATGACATCATATCCTTTATAGCTGAACAATTGACCACCAAATTATCTTCGCCATACTCATTGCTTTCCTTACACACAGTCTAATTACTATTTAAAATAATATATGTGGGATAAGGCCAGCAGAATTCAAAAAGTGGCGACTTCAAATTTAGAGTTTTTCATGTTCCTTTCCTCAACTACTAGTCTACGTTTATAAGTCACCCATGAGTTTTATCGTAATCTGTAATCATCGGTCCATCTGAGTTGATTGACAAATCAGATTTTATTATATATCTTATGGTTCAGGCGGTGTCCTTGAAATTGAGTTCTGGTTGTCGATTCAGTCAAGCAAGACGATGGTAGGGGAAGGCAAGAAGCAGATTCATGTGCTTATGTTTCCCTGGCTCGCACAGGGCCACATCGTGCCTTTCATCGAGCTTTCCAAAAGGCTTGCCAATCATGGACTCAAAGTAACCTTTCTTTCCACTCCGCGAAATATTGCAAAAAATCGGCCAATGTTGTTAGACAACAATGGGAAGATCGATCTGGTGGAGCTGCCATTGCCGGCGGTGGATGGGCTGCCCGCAGGAGCAGAAAGCACATCCGACGTCCCCAATGAAATGGAAGGCGTATTAAAAGTTGCACTGGATGGCCTCGAGCAGCCATTTGAGGAGGTCCTACGGCGGCTCTCACCTGATTATGTTGTCCATGACTTTTCACAGTACTGGGCTGCAACTGTTGCTGCCAAGTTTGGTATTCCGGCAATTTTCTTCGTCATTTTCACCGCTGCGATGTCAAGTTACACGCTGCATCCCAGCAGAGACAAGGAAGACGAAACCACTACTGAGGACTTGACTGTCCCGCCGCCGGATTTCCCATCTACTCAGGTTGTTTGGCGGCCCTTCGAAGCGCGGTATATTGCCCCTGCCTACAATGATAGTGGCGGACAGATCTCAGCCATGCGGCGCGGGTTTAAAGCAATCCACGCATGCTCTTTTCTCATCATCAGATCGTGCTTAGAATGGAAGAAAAGTTTCTTAAAAATCTCGAGAGAGGCATCGGAAAGGCGGTGGTTCCCGTCGGTCCTCTGCCACCTGATCTTCCCCAGAACAAGCTTTCGGAAGAGGAATCATTCTGTCTGAGATGGTTGGACAAGCAGCCGGCTTCTTCTGTAGTGTATGTATCGTTTGGGAGCGAATGTTTTCTGTCAAAAGAGCAGATCCGTGCTCTGGCACTTGGTTTGGAGGCCACGGGGTTGCCGTTTCTGTGGGGTGCTGCGCTTCCCTCGTTTTTCCAAGGAGGAATGCAATGCATCGGACTTTTTACCAGAGGGTTTTGAGGCTCGAACTCGAGAGCGGGGGCTTGTTTACAGCGAATGGGCGCCGCAGCTGCAGATTCTTGCGCATCCGTCGGTGGGAGTGTTTCTGAGCCACTCGGGGTGGAGTTCAGTGGTGGAGGCGGTGAAGTTGGGAGTGAAACTTGTGCTTCTGCCGATGAATGCGGACCAGGGTCTTAACGCCAGGCTTTTTGGAGGCGAGCTTAAGCTGGGATTGGAAGTGGAAAGAGAAAAGGAAGGAAGTTTCACGGAGGATCAGATTCGAAGGGCTGTGGTTTAAGGTCGCGAATGAAGATTGCGAGGAGGGAAGGACTGTGAAATCGAGAATCGCTGAAATGAGAGAGACCATACTCGGCTATAGTGGAGATGAAAAATACATTAACCAGTTTATCAAACGTCTGGAGTTCTGTGCACGAACAAATCAGTCCGTTTAAGGAAAGTCCCACCTTGTTCTTATCGATTCCATTTGAGTAAAGTATCAATAAACTTTCTGGCATCAAATGTCTGTTCAAGAATCAAGATTAATTGATGCATGTCTCATGAGCATGGTTTATGAATAAAATGACATTTTAAAATGTGTTCAAATTTCAATTTAAGGGCTTAATGTAAGGTAGGAATATCTAAAGTAGCATTGTAAATCAAAACTAACTTTTAACTTGTTCATTTTTAGTCCCTGCCTTATAGGCAGGAGACTTATGTTTTCACAGCTTTATTCCTATTAATCTATTTTTGGGAAAATGTGAGTAAATGTAAGTGTTTGGTAATTTCTTTATTAATGTCAAATTTTCCATAGTTTATAATTGTTTTTTATTGGCCAATTCTATTTCCTAGTGGTTTAAATATTTTTTGTAAGAAAAAATTAGATCATTTTTGTGCCAATGCATTTGGCCTTACAAGGACAGGGCATAAATGCTAAAACTTGTATCTCCTTAATTCTCATCCTTCACATTCTGCTGTTCTTCTTTATTATGATGTCCTTCGCATTCTATTTTTCTATATTATGATCTTTTGCATTCTGTGCTGCTGTATTCTGGTCTTTGGCATTCTATTTGATAGAGGTTCTCGGTGTATGTTGTATTCTCTCTGTTGATCTTGGGCTCTTGTTCATCCCGGGCTCTCGGTGTTTGGCCTTCAAAGCTAATGTAATAATTTTATAGCATATTTTCTAAAAACTGCCTATTTTTTATATTTATTTCTAGTTTTCTCAGCAATAATTTGTCAATTTTTTTCCTTTCATATAATTCTTATATGCTGAGTGGAAAAATTTAGATTGATGTCTCATACACAAATAGTATCGAAGTAGGTTTTCCCAAGTCATACACAGGTGACTTTCCTATGCATCCCCACTTTAAAATCAGTTTGATCTTGGCTATCCCATTAAATGTCTATCCCCATTTAATGTCTATTGAGATCAGTGACTGCATTTCAATGCGGTATGAGGGTTTGCTATTTTGGGCAGTTTGTTAGGAAAAAAAACTACTCTTATACTACAAGATAGGAAACTAAACCAGATAGATTATATTGATTGCATAGTCTCATCTGCAAAACCCCATAATCGTACCAAGGTCCTATAAAGAAAACCTGCCTTCGTTCATACCCAATTTAATGAAATTAAGAAATTCAGAGTGCTTGACAGCTGATTCCAACTCTCCCAATCGTCTTTCCACTCTACCAAAAGCCAGAAAGGTATTTTTAGTACCAATGGTAGAATTTGAGATAAATATATAAACATCAAAATTACAGAGACACACCTTCCAACGTTTTACAAGATGCGCTGTTCAGATGGGGGTTTTGCACCCAGTGTACAATACCCCATTATTGGAGTAGCGTTGAACAAAATGTCACCTCTTTGTTACAAAATAGCAAACCATTCTTTAATGGCTACCTGATAAAAGGCCCATCTTCAAAAGCTCGTTAAAGCAAGTAGTAGAGCTTCAAATTACCGTGTTTGTGGAAACCGTGGCACCCATTTGTAGAGACTCAAATTTGCCCAAGAAGAAGTCTCAAGAAACTACCATCACATGCAAGGTACTTGGTTAGATCCATAACTGATAGCCTCCAAGCTCAAAGCAGACATATTGGTCTCCCATCTCTGAGGTCCTCCTACAGAGCCCTCTATATTATAAGAAAATTTACCTTCACAACCATTCACACCCTCACCCCTCTTTCTTCTCATAGTTCTCTATAAAGCTATCAGGCTTGAAAAAGTTAAAAAACTATTTCCCACAAGCACGTCAGCCTAGAGGCAAACTTCATAATAAACCCACTATAGCACAACCAGGAGCAACGCGTTGGCAGTCATGTTGTCGGTGCTGACTGACCGATCCCTGCCTTGCACAATCTTGTATAGGAAATATGATGGAGAGCTCAGCAGCAGAAGCTTGAATAAGCCTGGCCAAAGTCAACAAATTTGTTACTTCCTATAAAATTCACAAGCAAACAAACTTCATTCCACAAGTCCACATACACCCATCTCGGTCTATTTTGGTCCTCAGTTTTTTTGCCACCTTTCTCTATTTCCAAATGCTGAACACAAACATAAAAACCATGTTATCATTTGAATTGTTCCTCTCTGTCAACATAGTGCTCATGGGTTGTTTGACTAATGTTCATGATAATCGACACCGAACTTCCACCTTGCAATGATCTCGGTGTTCTTTCAATGTGACTGTCACAAGAAATCACTTGGCTCCTCTGCGTAGTAACTAACTTAGCAGACTGGTTCTTGAAAACCGATGCAAACCCGACATCAAGAATTATCTCATTCTCTGTCAAAATAGGGAACTTGAAATTGAAACGCCAACGACAAAGATTTTGAACACATCTAACTTTGTAACATTGCTTGATATTTATATACTAATACCTAGCGTCTAACTTCATTTCTCTATTACATACAACCATTTCATCATTCCATTCCAGACTGTCACAAAATAGAGATCTATGAAATCAGATGTCAATCACAAACAAAATCGATCCCAGCAAACTATTAACTCCTTCAATAAATTCGATACTAAGCATTAACTTATAATCAACTGAAACACAAAACATTTAAAATAGACATTCATTTTCTTCCATCGAACATCATCGCGGCATTGTGCATATCAAAGACATGCCCAATCCAAAAGACAATATAAGTAAGAGACTGTGATATTGAACGAACAGTCTAAACAAAATGAACTGTAACCAGCCAATGGAACATTCAGGAAACAAAATAATTACAGAGGAAATCATATATAAATATGAATTAATATTTCATTCCTCCTCCTGTTGACTTGGTGGTCAGCACCTCCTTGGAGATTTGTGACATGGCTTAACTGCCTCTCGTGGATTGGGTTAAATCTGGCATTTGTATTGGGCAATGACAGTTTGAGTTTTTGGTGCAATAGCAAATGATTCCAACAATTGGTATCAGAGCCTTGGGTCACAGGTTTGAGTCTCCCTTCAGTGGGTGTTGAAGGCTTAGTCAGTGCTGAGGGGGAGATTGTTGACTTGGTGGTTAGCACCTGCTTGGAGATTTGTGACATGGCTTAACCGCCTCCCGTGGATTGGGTTAAATCTGGCATTTGTATCGGGCATTGACAGTTTGAGCTTTTGGTGCAACGGAAAATGATTCCAACACCTCCTTCGTATTACATTGTTTTCCTTCCTTCATCGAATCCCATTCTTTCCCCTCTATTCTACCTGACTTTCCTCAACATTACATCATCGAGATCTTTTTCTAAAAGATCCAAAACTAACTTTTAAACTGACTTGCATAATGTATAAACCAACGTCCTAAACTTACCTAACTACTCTCTGAAAACTGTAAGTATTGATACTAATTGTGTCATGGAGTTGACAACAAAGTTTTCAACTTCACGACAATTACAACCTTTGATTATATCAAACATTTTAATTCTACCCGATTCTTTAACAACCATTAAAATACTAAGACCTCTACCCAATCCAATTACATCCAAATAGACACTAAATGGCTTACCAAGCCATATTATAATATAATTTAACCATGGATAATCTAGAATCTTCAAAATATATCCAATTTCCGGATGCACCTGCATCAAAATACCCTCCAATACTGTCCATGATAAACTGATAGAAAATACTTAACACCAGTCTCGTTGCACACTTTACTTTGATGAGATTATGGCTCTTCTTTGCCCCTCAATCTGAATGCATAGATAGTGCAAGTCAACTATTTTATGAATACTTTTACAAATGCAACAAGAATACTCTTGGCAATGAAAGTGGAGAAAATAGAAGTGAGAATTATTTTTAAACTTTCCACAGCTACACATTAACTACTCTACGATGCCACCCAAGGTCTTGCACTGCATGCAGAAGACACATGGAAAGATGCAAAAATAAATATGCACATAAGTGTCCAATTTGTTTGCATTGTCTGACCCACCATTTCAGGGGATGAAATGTAGATGTAAAAATGTTCAAAAGTGTATTTAGTTGCATGTTCCGGAATAGTTTCTAACGCCCCCATTGTCGTGCCTTTTCCATTATTTTCGAACGCATTGTATGGAACGGAAAAGAATTTTTTCAAGTCACGGCTAAGACAGATGGCAGAAACCCACAAGGGAATTTGTATGCATTTAGCTTTAACGAATGTTTGCTTGCTCCATTTGTTAGATTTTCTTAAAATTAATTAGAAAGCAGATAACAATATATTTGCCAAGCCTTGTTCCAAAGTTGTCAAGTTTGAACACGTATGAAGAACATTAGCAAAGATAATTGGTTTTAGCTTTAAACTAGTCTAGTCTAGTCTAGTTTGAAACACTTCATGCACTGGAACTTGCATTTTCATATATTGAAATGACCTTTTTTGTGTGATTAATTTGGATATTGCTAGCACCACAGAATTTGGCCTTATATTTTTTGTTTAAAGATCTTCTTTCAAGGATTGTATCAATAACTCATTTTTCGTGCTCTTTCTTAGAGCATTAAAATTCTAGATAATGACTAGATTCTCCATTTTATCTCGGTTGTGCATTAAAATTTTAGATAGTGACTAGATTCTCCATTTTATCTCGATTCAATTCAGTCTATTACAAACACTTTTTTCTAGGCTTTTAAGGATCTTAATCATTCCTTTGCTTTACACTCAAAGGCACCTCATCATATCAGACAATATTAATTAGTGATCGCTTCTTCTCCACCAAGCATGGGAGTTTGGAGATCGATGTAGGTCAGTGGCCACTTGAGGAAACTCTGATTCGATCCATCGGCATGGAGGCATCTACCTCATCCCAATCATAAGGAGAGGTTCACCATGATGTTTCTAGGTAAAGAATGGAGACAGCGCCCGACAGTTTGCTTGCTGGGTGCATTTCAGGCCTCTCTCTATATAAATAGGCCCAAGTTAGTGATAAAGATCTTTTTTTTATTGGGTCCTGACACTTGAATACAAATGAGCTTTTTGTGAGATGCTAAATTATTTATTGGGCTGCAATCCCCCATGTTTGCATTGCCACCTATAGGTTTTTTTTGTTCAAAAACAAAATCAAAAGAGTAGAATTTGTTTTGTTCTTGGCTAGAAACATTATGTGTAGATTGGTGCTTCTTTCTTTGAATGACTTTTAAATTTTGTTATAAACCATGCTTTTGGGTCTAGGCTGCAATTCATTTTAACTGGCTATAAAATTATGATTCTAGGGACAATCGGACATTTTGGTTGATGATACACTCAAACTTTTAGGTTGCAGGTAAGTCATAAAATTTATGTTGTTAGTCTATTAAACCTTAGATTGAGTAGTTTATGTCTTTTGAGACATTTCCATGCCTAATACTTATTGCAATGCTTTAGTTCTCTGGGGAAATTTGATTTTGTTTGGCTTAACAATTTTTCTGGGTCTTCTGATAGAGAACAAAAGAGAAGGTTAGCAGAACTAGAAATGGAATTAGCTGTAGCCAAGCAACAAGGTTTTGTTCCTAACCATTCAGTGGCCGACAACGCAACAATGGCAAGCAAAAGGTTAATGGTTGTAATTGGTATCATGACAGAGTTTGGTCATAAATCTCATAGGGACTCTATATGGAAGTCATGGATGCCAACAAGTATTTTCCATTTATATTTTCCTATGATCCTGTCTTTTATATTCTAAAAATTGTTCCTTATTTGACATCAACTCACCAAATTTTTGACTTGCAACAAAAGAAACTTTTGTTGCAACACATTTATTTGTCTAATTTTATGTTTATTTTTGTGAAGATATAATAAATTTACATCACATTCTTGATTCTTTTCATAGAAGCATTTTATCAAGTGCAATGCATTATCTTTCCTTAAATGGATTGAAGTTTTGAACTGAATTTGTTTGCAATCATTTCAATATTTGTCCAAGTCAATTAATAAATTGGAGAGAAAAGATAACCCAATGTTTGTCTAAATTAAGCTAGATTAATTAAGCATCCATGTGGTTCAGGCGTATTTTTCCAAAGAAAGAAGGATTAAGCTAGATTATAAATCTACAAAATGTATATTTATGATATATAGTATTGGTATTAAGGGAACCCAGAAACACAAAAAATGGATAGTCATAATGCTAATGAAACAATGGATCAATAAAAACTTGACTCAATACCATGTCTAGTTAAATTCTAGCAATATGTTATAAAATTCCATATACTACAAAAAAATACCGCCTTAACATGTAAATGAGCTACTAAGTTTTATAACGAATTATAAACATTAATGAACAATAATTATTGAAGGTCTTACAAATTATAATCCATTCTTCAATGGAATGACACAACTTGAAGGTTTTTTAAATGGGATAGCCAACTAGGTGGGCATTATCTGGCACCAAACACCATACTTAAGTGTGGTAGAGTTTGGGTAATACTAAAATCGGTGCCATCTTAGCAAGTTTCAAGCATTCACCCTTATAAGCATACTACTACTCATACTACTGAAAAATAGTTATTAGGAACTACTACTTATAAAATATGGATCAATAAAGATTGACAAAACTATGTAGTTAATGTTAGGATAAACTATCCTATACCCAGAACCCAGTCTATAGACATCCTCTAGAATAGAGATGAATATCAATACTAGATTGTATTGAACTGAGGTGAGAATACACATACAAGATCTCACCTCAGTTCAATACAATCTAGTATTGATATTCATCTCTATTCTGGAGGATGTTTGTAGACTGGGTTCTGGGTATAAGATAGTTTATCCTAGCATGGTATCAGAGCAGCTGTCTTACAGCTCTTTCTAGTTTAGAGAGTTTTTCATTTTTTTTGTGTTGAGGTCCCTGGTTTCTCTTGTATGAGTTCACCAGTGTTTGTAGATCTGATTTCACAGCCCTATGAGATCTCACTTTGCACACTTAGTTTGTAAAAATGGGATGGGCTCTTGTTCATTATTGATCAGATCAATCTTATCTTGATTTGTAGGCATCTCTTCTATAATGTCCTGTTATATTACCATTGTATATGAGCTTTAGTCTTTTGCCACGCTTGAGTCCATAGTACCGGGCAAGAGGATCAGTCTCTAGCATCCGAGGGAGATGATTTTCTTGAACAGAATACTGTTTTAGCAAAGCATTCTTTTCTTCGACACTGAGTATTTGATGTTCAAGTACAAGAACATGCTCCTTTATGTTGGTCAATAACTCTGTCTCACTTTGTTTGCGGAACAGAGTATAGATCTGCGCCGGCTCCAATCCGTGTGCTAGAATGGACTGTTTCTTCTGTCCTTGGTGAACTCACGCGGGCCGAGAAGCAGGGCGCATTATCAGCATGCACATTTCTTTTATCACTGCCGACCATGAGTTTCTCATTGAATTTGCAAGCCCTTCCTCATCTTCTCTGAGAGGATGCTTAAAGGTATGGCGACAGCACATATTGCTAGGCCCGTGTTTTGATTATGTCCTCCGCGTATAGTTAGAGCCTGCGTAATTTAATTGGTTGGCATTCCCATACGTGGTGGGAGCTCAAAGCCACACGGTTTGACTGCCCAATGAAGCAGAAGATCAGGCTTTGACAGCGCAATGGATGCTTTCTGAGTGGTTCTCAACACACTCCCAGCACTGGCTCGCAGAAGTTTGGTGGAGACATTATTAGAGGGCCCATCTAATGAATTGTCTCATTGATTGAAGGCCCCTGCAGTTAACAATGAAATGAGGGCCCGCATTTTTTCTTGTTTGCACTGTCGACCACTTTCATTAGTGGAGAACGTGGAACATGCTGGTGGTTTCTTTATGTTGGCCATCTTCTTCGGTGAGGTGATCCTTATCCTTGACAGCGCATAATCCAAAGGCAGCCAGCGTGGGTGTGCAGTGGTTGCACATGACCGCATTTTTATTGGAGGGGCCTTCAATCAATGAGACAATTCATTGGATGGGCCCTGCTGCGAGCCAGTGCTGGGAGTGTGTTGAGAACCACTCAGAAAGCATCCATTGCATTGTCAAAGCCTGATCTTCTGCTTCATTGGGCAGTCAAACCGTGTGCCTTTGAGCTCCCACCACGTATGGGAATGCCAACCAATTAAATTACGCAGGCTCTAGGACTCTATCATATCTTAGAGGATATTGTAAGAGTTCTATCAGAACTCTACCTCCTCCTGGTTGAGACACTTGTCTTAACCCTATCCTTTCTTTCTACCAGCTCTTGCCTATTTAAGCAGAGCCTTTGTATGTTTATTCTCACCTCATTACAATCAATACTACAAACACTGGTGAACTCATACAAGAGAAACCAGGTACCTCAACACAAAAAAATGAAAAACTCTCTAAACTAGAAAGAGTTGTAAGACAGCTACTCTGATACCATGTTAGGATAGGTCATCCTATACCCAAGACCCAGTCTACAGACATCTACTAGATCAAAGAGAATAGCAATACAAGATTGTATTGATTGTAATGAGGTGAGAATAAACATACAAAGGCTCTGCTTAAATAGGCAAGAGCTGCTAGAAAGAAAGGATAGGGTTGAGACAAGTGTCTCAACCAGGAGGAGATAGAGATCTGTTAGAACTCTTACAATATCCTCTAAGATATGATAGAGTCCAAATTGGACTCAAAGTTATCTATCTAACTCATTTATGAGTTGACCTGAATAAGCTTAAATAAGGAGTAAATAATATTACTCCAACATAGGTCATCTTATACCCAAGACCCAGTCTACAGACATCTACCAAATCAAAGAGAATAGCAATACAAGATTGTATTTAATGAGGTGAGAATACACATACAAGAACTCTACTTAAATAGGCAAGAGCTAGTAGAAAGAAAGGATAGGGTTGAGACAAGTGTCTCAACCAGGAGGAGGTAGAGTTCTGATAGAACTCTTACAATATCTTCTAAGATATGATAGAGTCCAAATTGGACTCAAAGTTATCTATCTAACTCATTTATGAGTTGACCTATGTAAACTTAAATAAGGAGTAAATAATATTACTCCAACAGTTAAAATATCATATCATTTGTGTTTAGCCTTATGCCTCATATCCTAATATTAGGCAGGGACTTCTGCTATACACAACTCTTGTTTATAATTGAAGTATTTGAATAATTTGAATTTGTAAGTATTAAAATATTATATCAAAATTATTTCTAAATTATACGTTCATGAATAAATCTAAGAGTTTAAAATAAGGTAAGAGTCTTCAAAATGATATTAAAAGTTGGGTCACCATTAAGCACTATGATTGTGGGAGTAAATGGCATTGTAAATCACAAATGATTTCTAACTTGTTCATTTGTTTAGACTTGTATGAATGTTGAATTTGGATGTATTATAATGTTGCTAAACTTCTACTCTTCAAAGACTTGCTTCCCAAGTGAGTTATAATCTTCTATTAGATTTGAATAATACATTAAATTTTAGACCATGATGTTTTCCTCTCAAAAAGATTTTCCCCATATAAAACAATGTAATGTGTTCTATTATGTACATTGTTGACTTAGAGATTTCTTTTCTTTTTAATAATTGTTGTAGATCACATTGAAATTTGTTTGTACACTTCTCTCAATATAGCACGTATTCCATTACTTTTTATATATACATTATTGACTACATCAATTCCTATTGTAACAATCTTCTAAAGGATATTCATTGATACTACACTTTTATAAATTTGGATTGAAATATTAAGACATAGAGTCTTTAATTTTCAAATAAAATATGATTCAATACCATGTGCATATTTCAAATCTATAAATATATAAACTAAAAAATTACTAGAATATAATAAATATAAAATTTACTCATTCAAATATATCTATCTTGAACTTTTAAAAACTCGAATATTAATCAAAATATCTTTATCAAATTTCTAATTAAATATTATCATTTTATTTAATTTTAAAACATATATTATCATAAATCATTAACAATCTAATACATTTATTAGATAGTTATTGTAATAATTTGATCTATAAATTGACTAATATGTATTCATTAATTTTTAACAGCAACAATAATCTGTTGTCAAAAAAGCTTTAACAGCTATGTCAGGTGTGAGCTGATCAACGATTTCGAACTTTGAGTAGTATGACTGTGATTTCACTATATAAACAACATTATAATGAATAAAAAGATTACCACGATATCTCCGCGTTTGTTTATTTATGTTGAGAAAGCAGATCCTAGCATACAAAGAGACGTTTGTAAAGATTACTGACTTTTCTTCAGAAAATAAGTAAGATGCCCGACAAATAAATGATTTAACAGTATTGCACAGCTGTCATCGACAGTACCTCAGCTGATCCACTGGTCATCGATAGGACTGTCATCTTATCATCTTTGAACAGTGGTTAGCCAAAGATCGGGCATTCTTTACATTATCCAAAATAGAAGGGATATCCAAAATTGGGAACCTGACATTCTGGCCCGTTTGGTTGGGGAATTGAAAAATAATGCAAATCATGGTTATCTATACCCTGGTTATACAAACCCCGGTTATGCTTTTTTGGGACTGTTTGGTTGCTCTGGAAGATGGATTTGTAAATCCACATTCTCCGTTTGGTTGTCAAATTGAAAATAGGAATTCGAATTTATGAAATTCTCATTCTCTGTTTGGTTGAACATTTTCGAATTGGGATTAGAATGCAGGTCTCCATATTCTCTGTTTGGTTCTGCACTTTGAATTAGAATTTGAGTTTGAGTCTCCATCTTCTTCGTTTGGTTGTTCATTTCAAATTAGAATTGGAATATGACACCGATTTTTTATTTTTTATTTTTTTAAATTAATTTATGATTAGTCAGTTTTGATATATTTATTATATTTTATTGACTTATGTTAATTATATTTATTATATTTATTTATAAATAATTATATTTATTATTTATTATTATATTTAATTATATTTATTATATTTTGTTAATTTATTATATTTATTTCAATTTTAAATTTTAAAGTTAATTGATCTTGAATTTGTGTATTTAATCCATCATAAGATATCAATACAATGAAAGTAACAAGATTGCATTGCTCGGTAATATAAAAAATTCTATCAGTTGGCTAAATCAATTGGAGAGTTATAAAATAAAGCTTGGCATACTTTTAGTGCTTTCCAATCTATTGATTTGAGAACCAATACAATGTCCAACGTCAACCGATGCTCTTGGTAGTCTTCACAGGTGGGGTTGGTGTACTTTGTAATGTTCAAACATTATAATATTACTAAGGAAGACATATAATAGGATAAATGTATCGAGAAAATAAATTTTGAAACCCACAAGGTATTTTTGGGATTTACGATTTTTGGGTATATCATCTTTAATTATCATACTAAACATATTTATTTTTTATTCACATTTATTTCATTTCAAAGATTCCAAACTACTAACACATTGCTCATATCACATCAAAATATAAATAAGTTATCTAGTCCACATATATATATCTATCTCCAAAAAATTATCAAACTAAGTAGTAAGATGATCAAACTAAATAGAATGATTGTTGCACAAAGAAGACGTTGTAAAAACAAGATTTCGGCTTTGGATGTAGCCTCCGCTTTTGCCATATTTTTCTCTAGTCTTTTACAATTCTTGCACTCGTCATCTACAACAGGTCTGTGTGTACAATGTACTGATGATGTAGACAACGACGGGGTGTCATTGACCCATCGAAAGTAACCGCATCCAGCTCCATCCTACAATACAAATAAGTTAGTCTCGCTATAATGACTAATATTTATTATTTGTAAATATTTAAATATTGTGCATTTAACAACCTTATAGAAGTTTTTACATCCCCAAAATTTACGGCCTGGATTCTCCTCTGTCTGTGACTTCCTCAACACACAACGCAATCCATCACCGCAGTCACACATAGGAGCATTCCTCGTAGCCATCAGCACTGTATCAAGCAAAAATTTGTTCATTCATATTAATTTTGTTCGCTATAAAAACATGAATATATTATATGGGTACAAATTAATAAAGTTATGAAAAAAATATAATGACACAACTATAGCATCAGATATAACAATATCCATGAACTGGGTGGTGGTGTGAAAACACACCGTTAAATAAAAAAGCACAAGTAGATCCACCGTCTGCGCCCTTATGCCCCACATTCGATGATCAATCCTGCATCTCCAAAGTAAACATGATACAAAAACTAAAACCTGTTCATTTTTAAATGGAATACACCAATGAGTACCATCAGAAATTTTGACTGTTTACAAACATGTACAGTAAACAATCATCAGATAGCTCATTTTTTTATCAACATATGTGGATATTTTTTGCATCGATATTTGAAATACCTTCTTCATTCGATTGTGTAGATAGTTTTGGATCACACTCTGTGATTCATCATCGGGATTGCAAGAGATAGTTTGAGACCAAAATGATTGCAATAGATCAAAATGGACTTTTCTTTCAGTTATTTTTATCTCTTCCATCCCCACGAAGGATCACAGAGTGTGACCGTAAAATATCTACAAAATGAAATCCAGAAGCTATTTCAAACATATTTAATGTCAGCATATGTGTAGTCTCACTTTATCATGTGTAGTCTCAAAACTATCCATTTCTATTTTTGTACCTATCACATGGTTTTTTAAAATGAATAAAAAATGAAAAAAAATTGAAGATGATATAGAGCATTAAACAAAGTAGAATAATTTAACTTAATTTCGTAATGTGACAATAATAACAAGATGGTTAATACATACAAAATCATGAACAATACAATCGTCTACCAAAACACATCTATAAAATCATGTCTGAAGAACTAGAAATGGATAGTTAAGAGACTACATCTTAACAATACATTAAATGAAGCATTCATCATGCGGTACTCCTTCGTGTATTCCACTTAAAAACAAATGCAAGCTAATATGTCTAAAAGCACTCGAAATTCAAAAGACGAGAGAAACAAGGTTTCCTAAAACTGGAGAGAAGAATAAAAAAATGGAGAGAAAGACAAACACTGTATAAAATTAAGTATAAATTGACAAGCACACTCTATGAAAGTCAACATAATCACTACCAACACAAAATAATGGAGAGGAAAATGAGCACTATATAAAATGAAGTATAAAATGACAAACACACTCTGTGAAAGCCAACATAACCACTAGCAACACACAATAAGCTTGGCATGGATCCAAAGAATTAACACAATAAAAATACCGACAGGTACTTACTAGTGGCTCTAACATAAATATCCAATGCTTCCATTTCTCATAAAACTATATTTTGTAAGGTCATAATCGGGTTATCATCTTCATATTCCTGTCATCTTAATAATGGAGTTGAACAGCAATATCATATTCAGTATCATATTCAACTTATGATACTTAATATGATACTAAATATGATACTGCTTGTGATACTGAATATGATACTGCTTATGATAACCGGATTATGCCGCCCATAACCCGGTTATGGGGTGCAATTCCTTGTTTGAGAATGCTTTTACAAAATGAGAATGTGAATTTGCGTGACCCCATTTCGCCGAAAACGTGGATTTTGGAATTCCACCTCAGGTGGAATGACTTTCGAATCCACGGTTTTGTTGACAACTAAACAGGATTTAATCTTTCCGTCAGGTCTGGGCAACTCCACGTTTTTGGACTTCAAATCATTTTTAATCTTTCCGTCGGGTCCGCAAATAACCACGTTTTGATGCAGCCATTTCCACGGTTTGGAAACAGCGATTGTCGCGCATTCATGTTCGTCTGTGTGTTCGGCTTTGTCATCTTAATAATGGAGTTGAACAGCAATATCATATTCAGTATCATATTCAACTTATGATACTTAATATGATACTAAATATGATACTGCTTGTGATACTGAATATGATACTACTTATGATACTGAATATTCAGTATCATAAGCAGTATCATATTCAGCTTATGATACTGAATATGATACTACTTATGATATTGAATATGATACTGAATATTCAGTAGCATATTCAACAATCATATTCATGAACAGTAGTATCATATTCGGTATCATATTCAGCAATCATATTCATGAACAGCAGTAACATATTCATGAACAGCAGTAACATACGCATGAACAGCAGTAACATATTCTTAAGATGAAAGTGTCAGCCACAAGTTTTAAGAGGAGTCTTATTGAAAGAGAGTAGGGTTATCTTAAGGCTTAAGAAGATCCTCTTAAGGTCTAGTGTGAGCCAGGAAATCATTTGATTAGGAGTGCAATATACAGCCATGCAAGATCTAAAATCTAAGCACTAGACCTTAAGAGGATCTTCTTAAGCCTTAAGATAACCCTACTCTCTTTCAATAAGACTCCTCTTAATAACTGTGGCTGACACTTTCATCTTAAGAATATGTTACTGTTGTTCATGTGTATGTTACTGCTGTTCATGAATATGTTACTACTGTTCATGAATATGATTGCTAAATATCTGAGCACTAGACCTTAAGAGGATCTTCTTAAGCCTTAAGATAACCCTACTCTCTTTCAATAAGACTCCTCTTAATAACTGTGGCTGACACTTTCATCTTAAGAATATGTTACTGCTGTTCATGAATATCATATTCAGCAATCATATTCATGAACAGCAGTAACATATTCATGAATAGCAGTAACATACGCATGAACAGCAGTAACATATTCTTAAGATGAAAGTGTCAGCCACAGTTATTAAGAGGAGTCTTATTGAAAGAGAGTAGGGTTATCTTAAGGCTTAAGAAGATCCTCTTAAGGTCTAGTGCTCAGATTTTAGATCTTGCATGGCTGTATATTGCACTCTTAATCAAATGATTTCCTGGCTCACATTCAAGAAAATTAGTTTGTTGACTATCAACCCAAACAAGGAAGATTTCATGATGCTTTAAGAGCAAAGTTAAAATATTGGCACCTGATTGGATCGAGAAACTGTAAGCAAAGGCTAAGAAGATCTAAATGTTTTATCATCAACCACCACAGTCACAAGGCATATAGATCATTTTCAGAATTGGACCTAAGTGAAATATTGTAATTCTATATATTTCAGTTTCCTTTTTATTATTTAAAATTTTATTTTTTATCATTTGTTACTTAAGTCATAATTTGTTAATGCATTCTAATTCTTCTTTGAAGTTTATTTATAATAAGGTGGGGTTGGGGATGGGGATGGCGATGGCAGTGGGCATGAACATTGTAATTTATTTTTGAAAAGATTGTGGAGACCATTTTTAACTTGAGCTCAATCATCTTGAAATGACTTGTGAAGGTCAAAGAGGCACTTCTATCATTGTCATTGGACAAACTTGATCCATATGGAGGCAAAGCAACAGTAAGAGGACAACAAATATTAAGAAAATGATCCTAGATGATTCTTGGTAGAATCATGAGGAGTATCTCCTTAGTTTCACATAAATGAGAGAGTGAGACCCTGGCAAAGAATTCTTCAAAAAAGTGCACAAAAATAATAAAGAAAGACGAAGCATAGTGACCACCACTGGTGCAGAGCACCTAAAACCAATCAGCAAGTCCATGAAATGATCTCAGATTTATTAACTGCAGTCCATTGGCTTGAAGGAGCATATAGAGTTTGTTGGATTAGTGCATGGATCATCTATTAGGATGTTTTTATGTTGTAATAAGGTTATGGGATTGATTGTTTAAATCTCCCTATAACCCATCCAAGTGTGGGACACAAGACCCCTTAGTGCTTTATACACTAAGGGCATCATTTGGTCCTAGGATGAAATTGTCATATTTTAGGTAGGTTAGGTGTCTTTAAGTGTCTTTAGGTGTGTTTGAATGTTTTGAACATTAAATAATGTTTTTGACTTGATAATAGCAACTTTTGTCCCTACTCGGCAAAAGTTGTAAAAGTTGCAATGCAACTTTTAAAAGTTGCTAAGCAACTTTTTAGTTTTGATTAGTCAAGAGGCTATAACCAGAAATTGGTTATGCCAACCAGATGGAGAGCCTATTTAGGCCTCATTAATGATAGAGGGTAACCACGAGTCCCTCAATGTAAAGTTTTTGCTTACAATCAATAAAAACATTGCTGTTTCAGTGCATCTTCGCTGTAAAAACCAGTAGACCGTACGGTGTACGGAAGACAAAGAGGGCTAAATCTTTGTGGGAGATTGGGGCGTGTTTCCTCTAACTATTGGGACCAGTTTGGAGGTCTAAATCCATCCCAAGTGTGAGATAACTGCCCTGGTCTGCTGTCGGCCCGAGAAACCCTCAATTCCAGGGTTTCAACATAAAAATGGTCCTAACTTTGCATTAGACCATAGGAAATTCTTGTTCCTCTGGGAAATGCAAGTTAGGACAATGTCCTTTCAGATTTCAAAAGCCCTGAAGTAGAGGATTAAGGAAACAAGGATTGTGAGCGAGCCCTAGGTCAAGGTTTCTTGTGTTCCTTGACCAGGATTGTGAATATTCTCTTTTAGGCCTGTTGCAGCAGTGAATATTCTGATGGTGTTAGAACTCAACCAGTGCAAGCGAAAGTTTGTGTTGATGAATTTGAGAAGGGTTACAACCTTGGAATAGGTTGTCAAACCTTGGAAAGGTATAAACCTTCAACTGGTCTGAAACCAATATCTTTGTTCTTGCAGCAACGTGTAGAAGAAGAAGTTGCTTTGATCAGCAAATTGGTATATTGACAAATCATAGATTGTGGATTGACTCTTAGCACTGATGCAAATAGTGAGATTTGGAACCCTCAAGATCCTCTCTGGTTCAAGTTTTGAAGATCAGTCCATTAGACCTTTGTGCATTGTCTTGTAATTTCATTTCCAAAACAGTGACTAGTCTTTTGGTGTTGCATTAAACAGTGATAAGTTCAAGAAGAATGCTCAAAAATTGATGGTCTCCATGGCCAACAATACCAACACCTAAAACCCCTCACAATTTTAATAATGTACTTAAAATCTTAAAAGTTTCATTTATCTTTTTAATCTTTTCTACTTTATAATGTATCTATTCACTCTACTTCAAAGGTTGCTAGTTCATCTACATGTAAAAACAATTGGAGCACAAATTATTTCATCTGCTCAATAGAGAGCAACACATTGCACTCAAAGGGGCAACAAACTATACATATGTGCAGTTCAAATTGTATCTCTTTTCACACATACAGCTGTTAGATAATTGTCATTGATGTCAAAGCTTGATATATGAAAAAGATATAAGAAACTGCTGTTAAAAAACAAACCGTGTTACAAAGACTTCGCCTAGTGTTTGATACTGTTGGATACAGAAGAAAACCTGCCTGTGTTAAGAATGGAAGGATATTTATGAAAATCAAATCAGATAAGTTTCATGTTGGGTGCCAAGGTGGAGAAGATTTAGATAAAATTCAACCAGTTCTTACAGCTGCCAAGAAAGGAAAGCAAATCACATAAAGTTAGCCCTAACCTTTTAAAAGAGTGTTGCATTGATAATTGGAAACATAAAATGCATACATATATTGAATAATATTGAATAATATTGAATAATATTGACCCTTGATTAAAGAGACTGGATCAATTCAAAGTCCACATAATTTTACAGTCAAATAGGTATTAATCAGTTTGGAGTGACAATGATAAAATATTTTTGTATTGTGTATTGTGTATTGTTCAGTCTTCAAACAGAGATTGGTATTATGTTGTTCAGTCTACAAATATTTGTCTTCAAATGAAAGTATTGACAAGTAGGAATTGATGACATCACATCTTTGACCATTCCTCATGCATCTGCGGATCGACAAATTCTATCTATCAACATCAACCGGTCCTCATCGGTTTCCATGGACAGAAACCCATTGAGGATGGCTGGCTTCTCCATCAAGATCCGATAGAATGTGATCGCATCGTTGCTGCTCACCTGAGGCATGGCTTTCAAAGTTTTCCATGCTCCACCTAACACAGCCAGTTCCTGAGAATGGTCGACTTTGACAACCTGAGGCACTTTAAGGCTCTTTGTTAAGGTCTGCATTGTCTCACAAATCATATCCAAGGAAGATGCCAAACTTGCCTTCCTCTTCCTTACCTCCTCTACGATGATCCCGTGCTTGGACATGATCGGGGAGTTGCAGTCTCATCATCCAAATCACGCTGAGTCTCAAAAGATGTGCCACACTCGGGCCCATCAACATCAACACTAGCATCATCATCATCATCATCATCATCATCTAACTGTGCAGGGCGGTTACAGTGCCCTTCCTCGGCCTCGCCAGCAGTTGTTGTGGCAATCCCATCAGCGATGTCATTGCCAACAATTATGGCAAGGTCATTGTAGTATGGGAAAGATGTTCTTTTGAACATCCTAGCTGATCTGTACTCTCGAGACTACACAAACACCAAAAAATGTGCATTGGAGTATCAGAACAACATGCACAACAAAAACCAGATTTGCATAGTTAAGAGAGCGGATATAAAAGTCATGAAAAGACAAATTTACCTCGAAAAGTTTGTCCCAGACTGAATCCGCTGCCTCCACAGTCTGCATTACTTCGTTCCAACTGAAGCCGCTTTTGCTCCTCAAATCTCTCACAAGCTTGAATCCTTGCTTCCAAGTTTTCAGCTTGTTCTTGAATTGGTCTTTGCTTAGGTTCATAGTCAACTCCACATTGAATTGCCTTTCAATGGCAGCCCACGCTTCTTTTTTGAAGCCACCTTCGCATTTTCTGCCAAGGTGGACTTGGTCAATGAGGAAATCAAGGAAAACCCTTTCCATACGTTTGGTCCAGATCATTTTCTTACTGGACGAAGGCTCTTCCAACATAATCGGGTCTTGAGGACTGCCATCAATGCTCATGAGTAGCTCGGTCATTGCCATGTAGTAGTCTGCACATGGCTATCAATGTCAGGAGATAAATACATACAAGGCATCATGTATACAAGGCATAGCATAAGGAAACCAAACAACATGCATCAAAAGGAAACCATACAACCATACATCCAAAGGAAAATCAGAATCATGTATACAAGGCATAGTATAAGGAAACCATACAACTATACATCAAAAGGAAAACATACAACCATACATCGAAAGGAAAATCAGAATCATGTATACAAGGCATTGTCAAAATCAAGTATCCATCAAAAGGAAAACATACAACCATACATCAATATCTCTGCATATGTAAACCAAACAACATGCATCAAAAGGAAACCATACAACCATACATCCAAAGGAAAATCAGAATCATGTATACAAGGCATAGTATAAGGAAACCATACAACCATACATCAAAAGGAAAACATACAACCATACATCGAAAGGAAAATCAGAATCATGTATACAAGGCATTGTCAGAATCAAGTATCCATCAAAAGGAAAACATACAACCATACATCAATATCTCTGCATATGTCATCAAAAGGAAACCATACAACCATACATCAAATATCAAAGGAAACCACTATACTGCACAATCATTAACCAACAAGAAAGTACAGCTATTCTCCATGTCTATAGTCTTCCCACATCCTACTCGCCAGGTCATCCTGGAACTGTGACCACTCATGTCTATCCTGCTGAGAGAAGCCATATGTCTGTAACATTGGCACATCGACCCCACCACAATGATGATCATCCTCCTCTTCCACTTCCACCTCAAGTATGCCATCCACTTCCGTGATGTAATTGTGAAGTATGCAACACGCCAAAACAATATAGGATTGTGTCATGATATCATAAGTCATTGCATGTCTCAAGATTGGAAAACGCCGCTTCACAATACCGAAGGTGCGTTCTACTACATTTCTGAGAGAGGCATGTCGGTTGTTGAACAACTCACTGGCATTTTGTATTGGGTTTTCTCTTGAAAATTCCTTCAAGTGGTACCGTGTAGATCGGTAAGGAGCGAGAAATCCAGGGGCATTTGGATATCCCGCGTCCACTAGATAATATTTTCCTGCAGAGCGTTAGCAGAGTGTTAGGACTGAATACATAGTGTGCCCTTTAGTACATTAAACTATGATTTGGCTTACCGGGGGGGACCTCAAGTGGTTCTGCTCTAGTCAGAGCTGAACCTAGAACATGACTATCGGCAGCAGACCCTTCCCAGCCAGTAAGAACGTACTGGAACATGCAGTTAAAGGAAACTGCAGTGAGCACATTTTGCGACAGGTTCCCTTTTCTATCATGATATTTACTCTGCTTCTCAATCTCGATAGTGACTG
>BSBK01012518.1:2500-48523 GCA_027943335.1 Chamaecyparis obtusa | reverse complement strand
ATTCAAGATTACTAAAGAAGTTGATGATTAGATATGCAAGATGATTAAATCAATATTATATTTTCATTGATGTCAACTAGCTTGACAATACTTATCTTGTAAGTTACTATACCGACAGATTTGAAGAAAGGTGAAAGAGATGAAGAACAAAAATATCTACACGAGGAAGATGTATATGTCAGATGAGTATAAGGAATACATTGAGTAACTTGTTGATGAGTCTATGACTTGATGAAATTGACTTTATTATGTTGCATTCATCTATGATGAAGAATAGAGCTAAAAGACACAAAACAGTGTTGTCGGTAAATAAAGCATTCTAGTCTAGCCGATAAATGAAGGAATTAAATGATCAGTTTAGCCAATAAAGTGATGAGTTGTAAAGTGTATGAAATCGAGGTAACAGATAAGGTTTTTTATGAAGATTGATGACTAACATAAATCAAAAGGATCTAATGGAGGAGATTGAAACATGTTACTGACACATCAATCGAAGAAGCTTAAAGCAACAAAATCTGATGAATATGATTAAGAGGCAAAATCTAATGGAGGAAAAGAAAATGATTTACTCATCTATATAAGAGACATTGGTTTCATTGTTGAAACATAGCCAGAAGAAGAAGATACTATAGAATTATTGTGTGAACAAGTTTTCATGCATTCTGATCATAGTAGTTAATAAGAACCAAGCTAGAGAACAATTACCGAGCTACAAAGAGTAATTACCGATGGACAACAAGTTGATATAGTATTGAATTCAAAGTGGTATATTGATTAGAAAGATTTGAATGAGCTGAACATTGATCTATAAACTGCAATTAAAGTTGTTTCAAGGTAGATCATCTACTATTACATATTTAACCATTGTACATAGTCAAATCTCTTAACCTAGTGGACTATGAAAGTCTTTTGATGTTTCATTCATAGAGTGAACATTGTTATCCTGTCAACCCCAGAGTGACTGCTAGTTGCATGATAACTTCTAGTCTAAAATCCTCTAACAAGGTCACACTTGATAGTGTGTATGTAACCTTTAACAGGGTTGGGTCTTTACCGACCTCACTTCATAAGAGTGAACAATTATGGGTTTCTCGTCCCAGGTGGGTTTTCCCTTCACAAGGTTTCCACGTTAAATCTCTTGTGTTATGTGTTGATTGTGATATTTGTTTGTTATCATACTTTTCATATTACATGTTAGATTTAATTTGTAACTATTATAAAGTTTAGACTTCCAATCAGTCAAGACATAGACAGTGAAAATATTTTATGTTTACCGAGTAGTAGAAGTTGTAGATTTGTTTTGGATTATACATTTTGAATTGGGACACTAGATAACTGATTCACCCCCCTCTCAGTTATTCGAGCAATTGGTATCAGAGTTTCAGTTGCTTAGAATAGAGTTTTAAGGACTCCAACAAAAAGGTCTCAAGATGTATAAGAGGGAAGTGCCAAAGCTGAACAAAGATAACTTCTCAGTATGGCAAAGCCGGATGAAATTGCACATATCTAGAATTGGGAATTCTGCACTAGAACTGATGGAGAATGGCTACATTGAACCGACACTAGGCCCCCTGACACTTGATCAACTAAAGGATAGGCATGAACATAATATCACTATGATGGAACTTGTTGCTGCCTGTACTAATGCTAAATTTGAAGACATCAAGGATTGTGATACAGCTAAGACCATGTCGGACAAGTTGACTATAATATATAGTGGAGATGTGATGCAGGAGCATCTTGGGTGTAAGAGCAATCTTGCATCACCCAAAAATATTTTTGTTTTTATTTTTCAATAAGGGCTACTTTGTGCAGAGCTACTATTTATGGAAAGTTACTATTTTTGGTAATTTTCGTATGTGCTCAGAATGATCTAATTTCTTTCTTGGAGGTTCATTTTGGTCATATAAGTCTGCCAGTAAAGTTTCATTTCCAGATCAAGTGTATGTTGGAAGATATTGAAGATTTTCGGTATTGGCAGTAGGGTACAAAAACTTTGGACTCAGTTTTGAAGGCTTTAGAGGATCCGGATAAGGTCAAAAATTTGGGTGACAGGAGCTTGCGCGGGTCAAACCTATAGAGTGCTTTGTGGCATTTCTGAAATGGGGTTATAATAGCCGAGCGGGTCAACGGGTGATGACTTATGGTCTTCGGAAGTTGGGCACCTGAAATGGCGAAAAATAATTTTCTTCAAAATTTCTGTTCGGGTTTCAAAGGTTATCTTGAGCCGACTATGATGTAATAAAATGTAAAATAAAATAATTCTAAGTTTGGTCGGCCTTATTGGCTAAAAATTCTGGAACCTTCCAGGCGGTGGAAAAATTGCCTATATAAGGAAGGCTGTATTATTGTCTTAGGCAGTTCAGAATAGTTCTGGGTAGTAGATCTGGGTAATAGTTCGAGGCTTTGTCCTACAGAATATTGTAAGGGAATGCCCATGTGGCTTTGCATATTGTAATTCTGAAAGTTTGTAATTCCACATTTGTGGAGATAATAAGAAGCCAATTTTCTGTTCTTGCATATTGTTGTTGTTTCTCTATTTCTGTTATGTGTTTGTGGTATTAAGGGGACCACCCTTCATCAAGTGGTATCAAAGCAGGAGGAGTTCTTGAATGTGTAAACAGATCGCCGACTGTGAGGCAGTTTGCACCAGGACCGTGGCTAGGGTTTCAGTGCGCATCGCGAAAATGCCTCCACGACAAGAACGTGGCGGAAGAGTTGGTGCTGTGACACCTGAGGTTAGAGAGCTGCAGAGACAAGTGCGAGCATTGCAAGAAGAGATTCGCAGAGGAATGAATCTCAATGTCAGAGATGAAAGCGAGGATGAAGCCGAAGAAGAATATCAAGAAGGAGAAGCCGAAATTGTGAACCAGAAGGAAGAAAGACTTTTTCGGGCCATTTCCAAGATTGGGAAAAGACCTAAGATTGAGGTTCTACATTTTCTGGAAATCTTAACCTAGAGGAATTGATTGACTAGATCAATGAATGTGAGAAATATTTTGAGTACGAAGATGTTGATAATCCTGATAGGGTCAAATTTGCGAAGGCCAGATTGAAAGGTCATGCGAAGATCTAGTGGCAAGAAATTCAGTTGGAGCGAAATAAAAGAGGGAAAGATAAAATCACAAGATGGGATCGGATGGTGGATAAATTGAAGCGATAGTTCATTCCTGTTGATTATGAGCTTGACCTACTGAAGAAAATGCAGAGTTTGAAGCAAGCAGGAATATCTGTTCAGGAGTATACAGAGGAGTTCTATCGACTTCTCATCAGAACAAGCCATGCAGAAGTTGATAAGGAGAAAGTTGCCCGATACCTTAATGGGTTAAGGCCAAGCATTCAGGAGGAGTTGAATCTGGTTCGAATGAACAGTATTGAAGAGGCATACCAGTTTGCCCTAAAAGTAGAGGAAAAGCTGAACAAGAAGTTTGAGAGCAGACAAAACGGAAGAGGTCGCGGTGGATGATCTGGTGGACGGTCATATGGTGGCCGAAATGAAGATCCAAAAAAAAGGATGAGGCCAGTAGCAGTCAGAATCAGTGAGGAAATAATTCCAATCACTTCCAAGATCAAAATAATAGAGATCAGAGAGGAAGAGGAAGAGGACAAGGATCTGGAAGAGGTGGCTTTTGTGGAACATGTTTTCACTGTGGAGAAGAAGGTCATAGGGCATTTGAATGTCCTCTGTGCCAAGGAAGAACAGATAGGAGAAATGAAGGCCAGGCCAGAGTTGCACATGTAGATGAAGATGCCAGATCATCAAATTCTAAAGATACTGAAAGAGGAGAAACGTTGATTAACAGAAGAGTCCTGTTGAGTGGTGAGAATGAACCTGAGCAAAGAAGGAGCCTGTTTCGCACCAGGTGCAAGTGGTGAAGGTAAATGTTGTGATGTGATTATTGATAGTGGAAGCAATGACAATTTGGTGTCAGAAGAGATGGTGACAAAGTTGAAGCTCAAGAGACAGAAACACCCACATCCATATCGGATTGCCTGGGTACAGGATGACCACAAGGTCATGGTCAATGAACAATGCCTGGTGAAGTTCAAGATTGGCGGATACCAAGATGAGGTATTGTGTGATATCATATCTATGGATGCATGTCATATGTTGTTGGGTAGACCATGACAGTTTGACAGATGTGTTGTACATGATGGTCGTGCGGAATACCTATTCCCTGACAAAGGATGGAGTGCGACATAAGCTAAAACCATTGAAGGAGACTGGAGAAAGGGTATGTGGTAATGCAAGGATAACTTTTGTTGATGGAAGAAATTTCTTAGATGGTATGAGGCATGAGCATGTATGTTTTACTTTAATTCTAAAAGCTGGTAAAGATGAAGTAGAAGATGTTCCTATAGAAGTTGCAGATTTATTGAACGAGTTTCAGGATATTGATGAAGGGTGCTCCCCTTAATACCACAAACACATAACAGAAATAGAGAAACAACAATAATATGCAAGAATAGAAAATGGCTTCTTATTATCTCCACAAATGTGGAATTACAAACTTTTAGAATTACAATATGCAAAGCCATATGGGCATTCCCTTACAATATTCTGTAGGACAAAGCCTCGAACTATTACCCAGAACTATTCTGAATTGCCTAAGACAATAATACAGCCTTCCTTATATAGGCAATTTTCCCACCGCCTGGGAAGGTTCCAGAATTTTTAGCCAATAAGGCCGACCAAACTTAGAATTATTTTATTTTACATTTTATTACATCATAGTCGGCTCAAGATAACCTTTGAAACCCGAACAGAAATTTTGAAGAAAATTATTTTTCGCCATTTCAGGTGGCCCAACTTTTGAAGACCATAAGTCATCACCCGTTGACCCGCTTGGCTATTATAACCCCATTTCGGAAACGCCACGAAGCGCTCTACAGGCTTCACCAGCACACGTACTCATCACCCAAATTTTCGACCTCATCCAGGGCCTCTAAAGCCTTCAAAATTGAGTTCAAAGTTTCTGTACCCTACTGCCAATACCGAAAATCTTCAATATCTTCCAACATACACTTGATCTGGAAATGAAACTTTACTGGCAGACTTATATGACCAAAATGAACCTCCAAGAAAGAAATTAGATCATTCTGAGCACATACGAAAATTACCAAAAATAGTAACTTTCTATAAATAGTAGCTCTGCACAAAGTAGCCCTTATTGAAAAATAAAAACAAAAATATTTTTGGGTGATGCAAGATTGCTCTTACACCCAGGATGCTCCTGCATCAGACACCCAGGGTAATTTGAGAAGTGACCCTGTCACGACTCAGGTGTGCAGAGGAAAACCAAGATGGTTAACCTCCTCCTTTGTTAGCCATGATGAATCTTCAACAGGTCATCCTTTCCACTTGACCAGATATTCTTCATATGTCCTGTTCCTTGTGCTTCTGCCAACACGATGATCCAGTATATCTTCAATCTCCTTAGTGTCTGAACTAGTTACTGGAATACTCCACTGTGCTGCTATGATCCCATCTTCAACACCTCCTTCATGATACTCTGTCAGATCTGAAATGTTAAACACTGGCGAAATATTTAGCTCAGTAGGTAATTCTACCTCATATGCGTTTCCTGAATCATGTTTCTTCAATATCCCTGCATGGTCCAAACTTTTTCATTTTTAGCTTGTTATATGTACCAACTGGAAACCGCTCCTCCGCAAATGAACCATGACTTCATCACCAACCTAAAATTCCTTATACCTCCTTTTCTCATATGCCTTAGCCTTATACTGTGCATTCATCTTGGTAATATGTTTCCTCACCTCCTCATGAATGTTCTTCAAGTGTTCTGCAAAATCCTCAGCTTCAGCACTACTTATTTCTCCTTTATCTATCTTTCTCAATTTAGATGCATTTCTTGGACTACTTCCATATACAATTTGGAATGGTGATTTACCAGTGCTTCTATTGACAGAATTATTGTATGTAAATTCTGCCTGTGGTAAAATCAAATCCCATCCCGTTGGCTTATCTCCAACCAAACATCTCAGCAAATTTCCCAAGCTCCTATTCACCACCTCTGTCTGTCCATCAGTCTGTGGATGATGTGATGAACTGAACTTCAAATCTGTCTTCAACTTCTTCCACAATGTACGCCAAAAATACCCAACAAACTTAGTGTCCGATCTGAAACTATGGTCTTTGGCAAACCATGAAGTCTCACTACTTCTCTGAAAAATAATTCTGCTACATGACCAGCATCATTAGTCTTCTTGCAGGGAATGAAATGTGCCATCTTTGAAAATCTGTCAACTACTACAAAAATTGAATCATGTCCCCGCTGTGTCCTCGGTAAACCAAGAACAAAGTCCATTCTGATATCCTCCCAAGGCTTCTCTGGTACAGGTAATGGCTGATACAATCCTGTACTCTGCTTCACTCCTTTCGCCATCTGACATACTCTGCAACTCTGTACAAACTTCTTCACATCTTGCTGCAACTGTGGCCAATAATAATTCTCACTAACCAAACCAAGGGTTTTATCACGACCAAAATGTCCAGCCAATCCTCCACTATGCTTCTCCTTGATGAGATTCTCCCTCATAGAACTTCGTGGAATGCACAACTGACTCCCTCTGAATAGCATATCATCCTGGATGATGAAATCCAACCATTTCATCCTGTCTAGAGTAACAGGTTCTGTACAAGCTTTCCAGGCTTCACCAAAATTATGATCCTCTGGATACAAATTCTTGAGTTCCTTGAACCCAACCACTTCAATCTACATTTCTGTCAGCAATAGTTGCCTTCTGCTAAGAGCATCTGCAACCCTATTAGACTTTCCACTCCTGTGTTTCAAAACAAATGTCTAACTCTGCAAAAACTCAACCCATTTCAAATGCCTTTGATTCAATTTTCCTTGACTATTCAAATATTGCAAAGCTTGATGATCAGTATACAAAAAAAACTCCTTAGGAAGCAGATAATGTCTCCACTTCTTTAATGCTTGAACTATAGCATAAAATTCCTGATCATAAACAGAATATTTTCTCTTGGCGTCATTTAACTTCTCGCTGAAATAAGCAACAGGTTTACCTTCTTGGCTCATAACAGCTCCTATTGCAGTACCACTAGCATCACAATCTACTTGAAACACCTTATTAAAATCTGGAAGTGCTAAAACAAGTTCTTCTGTAACTTTTTGTTTCAACAATTGAAAACTCTTTTCTGCCCCATTAGTCCACTTAAACTCTTTTCTATCCCCTCTCATTGTTTCAGTCAAGGGTCCACAAATACTACTAAAATTTCTGATAAGCTTTCTGTAAAAGCTAGCTAGACCATGAAAAGATCTTACCTCAGTAGCACTCTTTGGAGTAGGCCATTCAAGGATAGCCTGTACCTTCTCTGGGTCCATTTTTAGACCTTCTCCTGAAACTACAAACCCCAAATACACCAACTCTTTCTTCACAAAACTGCACTTCTTCAAATTAATCAGCAATTTTTCTTCTCTCAACTTCTCAAATACCATACGAATATGCATCATATGCTCATCCAATGTCTTACTAAAGATCAAAATATCATCTAGGTAAACAATGACAAACTTACCCAGAAATTCTTTCAGAACCTCATTCATGAGCCGCATGAAAGTGCTCGGTGCATTGGTTAGCCCAAAAGGCATGACTAACCACTCGTATAGTCCTTCCTTTGTCTTGAAGGCAGTCTTCCATTCATCTCCTTCTCTGATCCGAATCTGATGATATCCACTTTTCAGATCTATCTTTGAAAAATACACAGCTCCACTCAAACAGTCCATAATATCATCCATTCGTGGCAATGGAAACCTGTACTTGATTGTGATCTTGTTTGTTGCCCTAGAATCTGTACACATCCTCCATTCTCTATTCTTCTTTGGTGCTAATACCGCTGGTACAGCACAAGGACTCAGACTCTCTCGAATCAATCCTTTCTATAACAACTCATGTACTTGTCTGTTCAACTCCTCACTTTCTGCAGGTGTCATTCTGTGTGCTGCCTTATTCGGCAAAACTTGCTCCTGAGATCAAGTCCATCTGATGACTGATCTTCCTGACTGGTGATAATCCATCAGGCACGTTATCGGATACAATATCCTGAAACTCGTTCAACAAATCTGCAACTTCTACAGGAACATCTTCTACTTCCTCTTTACCAGCTTTTGGAATTAAAGCAAAACATACATGCTCATGCCTTATACCATCTAGGAAATTTCTTCCATCAACAAAAGTTATCCTTGCATTACCACATACCTTTTCTCTAGTCTCCTTCAATGGTTTTAGCTTATGTCGCACTCGATCCTTTGTCAGGGAATAGGTATTTGCACGACCATCATGTACAGCACATCTGTCAAACTGCCATGGTCTACCCAACAACATATGACATGCATCCATATATATGATATCACACAATACCTCATCTTGGTATCCGCCAATCTTGAACTTCACCAGGCATTGTTCATTGACCATGACCTTGTGGTCATCCTGTATCCAGGCAATCCGATATGGATGTGGGTGTTTCTGTCTCTTGAGCTTCAACTTTGTCACCATCTCTTCTGACACCAAATTGTCAGTGCTTCCACTATCAATAATCACATCACAACATTTACCTTCACACTTGCACCTGGTGCGAAATAGGCTCCTTCTTTCCTCAGGTTCATTCTCACCACTCAACAGGACTCTTCTGTTAATCAACATTTCTCCTCTTTCAGCATCTTCAAAATTTGATGATCTGGCATCTTCATCTACATGTGCAACTCTGGCCTGGCCTTCATTTCTCCTGTATGTTCTTCCTTGGCGCTGAGGACATTCAAATGCCCTATGACCTTCTTCTCCACAGTGAAAACATGTTCCACGGAAGCCACCTCTTCCGGATCCTTGTCCTCTTCCTCTTCCTCTTTGATCTCTATTATTCTGATCCTGGAAGCGATTGGAATTATTTCCTCGCTGATTCTGACTACTACTGGCCTCATCCTTCTTTTTTCGGATCTTCATTTCAGCCACCATTTGACCATCCACCAGATCGTCCACCGCGACCTCTTCCGTTTTGTCTGCTCTCAAACTTCTTGTTCAGCTTTTCCTCTACTTTTAGGGCAAACTGGTATGCCTCTTCAATACTGTTCATTCGAACCAGATTCAGCTCCTCCTGAATGCTTGGCCTTAACCCATTAAGGTATCGGGCAACTTTCTCCTTATCAGCTTCGGCATGGCCTGTTCTTATGAGGAGTCGATAGAACTCCTCTGTATACTCCTGAACAGATCTTCCTGCTTGCTTCAAACTCTGCATTTTCTTCAGTAGGTCAAGCTCATAATCAACAGAAATGAACTGTCGCTTCAATTTATCCACCATCCGATCCCATCTCGTGATTTTCTCCTTTCCCCTTCTATTTCGCTCCAACTGAATCTCTTGCCACCATATCTTCGCATGACCTTTCAATCTGGCCTTCGCAAATTTGACCCTATCAGGATCTTCAACATCTTCATACTCAAAATATTCCTCACATTCATTGATCCAGTCGATCAATTCCTCTGGGTTAAGATTTCCAGAAAATGTAGGAACCTCAATCTTAGGTCTTTTCCCAATCTTGGAAATGGCCCGAAAAAGTCTTTCTTCCTCCTGGTTCACAATTTCAACTTCTCCTTCTTGATATTCTTCTTCGGCTTCGTCCTCACTTTCATCTCTGACATTAAGATTCAATCCTCTACGAATCTCTTCTTGTAATGCTCGCACTTGTCTCTGCAACTCTCTAACCTCAGGTGTCACAACACCAGGTCTTCCGTCACGTTCTCTTCGTGGAGGTATTTTCGCGATGCGCGCTGAAACCCTAACCACGGTCCTGGTGCAAACTGCCTCACAGTCAGCGATCTGTCTACACACTCAAGAAAACCTGCTCTGATACCACTTGATGAAGGGTGCTCCCCTTAATACCACAAACACATAACAGAAATAGAGAAACAACAACAATATGCAAGAACAGAAAATTGGCTTCTTATTATCTCCACAAATGTGGAATTACAAACTTTTAGAATTACAATATGCAAAGCCACATGGCATTCCCTTACAATATTCTGTAGGACAAAGCCTCGAACTATTACCCAGAACTATTCTGAACTGCCTAAGACAATAATACAGCCTTCCTTATATAGGCAATTTTTCCACCGCCTGGGAAGGTTCCAGAATTTTTAGCCAATAAGGCCGACCAAACTTAGAATTATTTTATTTTACATTTTATTACATCATAGTCGGCTCAAGATAACCTTTGAAACCCAAACAGAAATTTTGAAGAAAATTATTTTTCGCCATTTCAGGTGGCCCAACTTCCGAAGACCATAAGTCATCACCCGTTGACCCGCTCGGCTATTATAACCCCATTTCAAAAATGTCATGAAGCGCTCTACAGGCTTGACCAGCGCAAGCGCTCGTCACCTAAATTTTTGACCTCATCCGGGGCCTCTAAAGCCTTCAAAATTGAGTTCAAAGTTTCTGTACCCTGCTGCCAATACCGAAAATCTTCAATATCTTCCAACATACACTTGATCTGGAAATGAAACTTTACTGGCAGACTTATATGACCAAAATGAACCTCCAAGAAAGAAATTAAATCATTCTGAGCACATACGAAAATTATCAAAAAATAGTAACTTTCCATAAATAGTAGCTCTGCACAAAGTAGCCCTTATTGAAAAATAAAAAACAAAAATATTTTTGGGTGATGCAAGATTGCTCTTACACCCAGGATGCTCCTGCATCAGATATTGTATCCGATAACGTGCCTGATGGATTACCACTAGTCAGGAAGATCAGTCATCAGATGGACTTGATCCCAAGAGTGAGTTTGCCGAATAAGGCAGCACACAGAATGACACCTGCAGAAAGTGAGGAGTTAAACAGACAAGTACATGAGTTGTTACAGAAAGGATTGATTCGAGAGAGTCTGAGTCCCTGTTCTGTACCAGCGGTATTAGCACCAAAGAAGAATGGAGAATGGAGGATGTGTACAGATTCTAGGGCAATAAATAAGATCACAATCAAGTACAGGTTTCCATTGCCCACGAATGGATGATATTATGGACTGTTTGAGTGGAGCTGTGTATTTTTCAAAGATAGATCTGAAAAGTGGATATCATTAGATTCGGATCAGAGAAGGAGATGAATGGAAGACTGCCTTCAAGACAAAGGAAGGACTATATGAGTGGTTAGTCATGCCTTTTGGGCTAACCAATGCACCGAGCACTTTCATGCGGCTCATGAACGAGTTATGAAAGAATTTCTGGGTAAGTTTGTCATTGTTTACCTAGATGATATTTTGATCTTTAGTAAGACATTGGATGAGCATATGATGCATATTCGTATGGTATTTGAAAAGTTGAGAGAAGAGAAATTTTTTGATTAATTTGAAGAAGTGCAGTTTTGTGAAGAAAGAGTTAGTGTATTTGGAATTTATAGTTTCAGCAGAAGGTCTAAAAATGGACCCAAAGAAGGTACAGACTATCCTTGAATGGCCTACTCCAAGGAGTGCTACTGAGGTAAGATCTTTTCATGGTTTAGCTAGCTTTTACAGAAAGTTTATCAGAAATTTTAGCAGTATTTGTGGACCCTTGACTGAAACAATGAGACGGGATAGAAAAGAGTTTAAGTCAACTAATGGGGTAGAAAAGAGTTTTCAATTATTGAAACAAAAAGTTACAGAACAACCTGTTTTAGCACTTCCAGATTTTAATAAGGTGTTTCAAGTAGATTGTGATGCTAGTGGTACTGCAATAGGAGCTGTTATGAGCCAAGAAGGTAAACCTATTGCTTATTTCAGTGAGAAGTTAAATGATGCCAAGAGAAAATATTCTATTTATGATCAAAAATTTTATGCTATAGTTCAGACATTAAAGAAGTAGAGACATTATCTGCTTCCTAAGGAGTTTGTTTTGTATACTGATCATCAAGCTTTGCAATATTTGAATAGTCAAGGAAAATTGAATCAAAGGCATTTGAAATGGGTTGAGTTTTTGCAGAGTTATACATTTATTTTGAAACACAGAAGTGGAAAGTCTAATAGGGTTGCAGATGCTCTTAGCAGAAGGCAACTATTGCTGACAGAGATGCAGATTGAGGTGGTTGGGTTCAAGGAACTCAAGAATTTGTATCCAGAGGATCCTGATTTTGGTGAAGCTTGGAAGGTTTGTACAGAACCTGTTACTCTAGATAGGATGAAATGGCTGGATTTTATCATCCAAAATGATATGCTATTCAGAGGGAGTCAGTTGTGCATTCCACGAAGTTCTATGAGGGAGAATCTCATCAAGGAGAAGCATAGTGGAGGATTGGCTGAACATTTTGGTCATGATAAAACCCTTGCTTTGGTTGGTGAGAATTATTATTGGCCATAATTGCAGCAAGATGTGAAGAAGTTTGTACAGAGTTGCAGAGTATGTTAGATGGCGAAAGGAGTGAAGCAGAATACAGGGTTGTATCAGCCATTACCTATACCAGAGAAGCCTTGGGAGGATATCAGTATGGACTTTGTTCTTGGTTTACTGAGGACACAGCGGGGACATGATTCAATTTTTGTAGTAGTTGACCAATTTTCAAAGATGACACATTTCATTCCCTGCAAGAAGACTAATGATGTTGTTCATGTAGCAGAATTGTTTTTCAGAGAAGTAGTGAGACTTCATGGTTTGACAAAGACCATAGTTTCAGATCGGGACACTAAGTTTGTTGGATATTTCTGGCGTACATTGTGGAAGAAGTTGAAGATAGATTTGAAGTTCAGTTCATCACATCATCCACAGGCTGATGGACAGACAGAGGTGGTGAATAGGAGTTTGGGAAATTTGCTGAGATGTTTGGTTGGAGATAAGCCAACGGGATGGGATTTGATTTTACCACAGGTAGAATTTGCATACAATAATTCTGTCAACAGGAGCACTGGTAAATCACCATTCCAGATTGTATATGGAAGTAGTCTAAGAAATGCATCTGAATTGAGAAAGGTAGATAAAGGAGAAATAAGTAGTGCTGAAGTTGAGGATTTTGCAGAACACTTGAAGAACATCCATGAGGAGGTGAGGAAGCATATTACCAAGATGAATGCACAGTATAAGGCTAAGGCAGATGAGAAAAGGAGGTATAAGAAATTTCAGGTTGGTGATGAAGTCATGGTTCATTTGAGGAAGGAGCGGTTTCTAGTTGGTACATATAACAAGCTAAAAATGAAGAAGTTTGGGCCATGTAAGATACTGAAGAAGCATGAATCAGGAAATGCATATGAGGTAGAATTGCCTAGTGAGCTGAATATTTCACCAGTGTTTAACATTTCAGATCTGACAAAGTATCATGAAGGAGGTGTTGAAGATGAGATCACAACAGCACAGTGGAGTATTCCAGCAACTAGTTCAGACACTAAGGAGATCGAGGATATACTGGACAGTCATGTTGGCAGAAGCACAAGGAACAGGACATATGAAGAATATCTGGTCAAGTGGAAAGGATGGCCTGTTGAAGATTCATCATGGCTGACAAACGAGGAGGTTAGCCATCTTGGTTTTCCTTTGCACACCTGAGTCGTGACAGGGTCACTTCTCAAATTACCCTGGGTGTCTGATGCAGGAGCATCCTGGGTGTAAGAGCAATCTTGCATCACCCAAAAATATTTTTGTTTTTATTTTTCAATAAGGGCTACTTTGTGCAGAGCTACTATTTATGGAAAGTTACTATTTTTGGTAATTTTTGTATGTGCTTAGAATGATCTAATTTCTTTCTTGGAGGTTCATTTTGGTCATATAAGTCTGCCAGTAAAGTTTCATTTCCAGATCAAGTGTATGTTGGAAGATATTGAAGATTTTCGGTATTGGCAGCAGGGTACAGAAACTTTGGACTTAGTTTTGAAGGCTTTAGAGGCCCCGAATGAGGTCAAAAATTTGGGTGACGAGTGTTTGCATGGGTCAAGCCTGTAGAATGCTTCGTGGCATTTCTGAAATGGGGTTATAATAGCCAAGCGGGTCAACGGGTGATGACTTATGGTCTTCGGAAGTTGGGCCACCTGAAATGGCGAAAAATAATTTTCTTCAAAATTTCTGTTCGAGTTTCAAAGGTTATCTTGAGCCGACTATGATGTAATAAAATGTAAAATAAAATAATTCTAAGTTTGGTTGGCCTTATTGGCTAAAAATTCTAGAACCTTCCCAGGCGGTGGAAAAATTGCCTATATAAGGAAGGCTGTATTATTGTCTTAGGCAGTTCAGAATAGTTCTGGGTAGTAGATCTGGGTAATAGTTCGAGGCTTTATCCTACAGAATATTGTAAGGGAATGCCCATGTGGCTTTGCATATTGTAATTCTGAAAGTTTGTAATTCCACATTTGTGGAGATAATAAGAAGCCAATTTTCTGTTCTTGCATATTGTTGTTGTTTCTCTATTTCTGTTATGTGTTTGTTGTATTAAGGGGAGCTCCCTTCATCAAGATGTGAATGTTAAGAGAGCCAGAGCAGAAAGCCTAAGAGGTTGATTTGATGATATGAAGATGAAAGAAGGTGAGAACATTGTGCAATATACAAATAGACTAAAAGAGGTAGTACATGCTATTAGAGCATCCGGTGGAGTTATTGATGATGAAACAGTAATAAGCATGATTCTCAGAACTTTGCTGCCAATTTATGCAATCAGGATCTCTACAATTCATGAAACAAGGGCTACATTCAACCTTACTCTTCACACACTGATTGGTAAGCTTACAACCTTTGAATTGAATAACTTTGACAATAGTGTTGTACCTTCTGTTGAATCTACTTTCATGTCTTCTTTGAAGATTGGTAAGTCTAGTAGCAGGAATGATAAGAACAATGATAGTGATAGTAATACCGATGATGAGCTTGATGAGCTTGAATCTCTTATGGCCAGAAGATTGCCCAAAGGTAAGGGAAGGTATAGAGGCAAGTTACCCTTGGCATGTTTTAATTGTAAATAAGTTGGCCACATCGCTACTAGATGTTTGAATAAGAAATATGATGATAGTTTCAAAGACCAATCTGAAGGAAGCTATGGGAGAAGAGTCAACAGAGGCTACTAACTCAACAATAGAGATAATCGAGATAGCTATGACAAAGGGAAAAGGGTATGTTACATGGCCAAATAATTTGAATCTGAATCTGACACTGATGATGATGTAGAAGTAGTATTTGTTGCTATGAAAGATGATTCAGAGGAAGAAGAGAAACATGAAGAAACAACACTGATCTCTAAAGTAAGCAGAAATGATACATGGATCATAGATAGTGGCTGTACACATCATATGACTGGTGATATAGAGAAATTTGATCTACTTGATGAATATGATGGTGGATCTGTTAGAATGGGAAATGATGCACCTTGTATGGTGAGAGGTAAAGGTTCACTGATGATTAATGATAGAATAAAATGTGAAAATGCATATTGGGTAGATGGACTAAACTATAATTTGTTAAGTGTGGCACAACTGAATAAATCAAGCCACTGACTTGCTTTTGAGAGAAAAAAGGTAAGAGTCTATGATAATGGAGGAAGACTTGTCAGAACTGGTACATAATCTAGAGGTAATCTATTTTATCTTGATATTGATCAATCTTCTTGTTTATTAATGAAGGATGAAGATGCATGGTTGTGGCGTAAGAGGTTATGTTATGTGAATTTTGATAACATGATCAAGAATAGTAAGAAGAAAATAGTTAGAGGGTCGCCTAACTTGTCAAAACCAAATCATGCTATGTGCCATGAATGTTAGAAATGTAAGATGACTAAGTCTAGTTTTAAGAGAAAAGTCTACTCAAAAAAGAAGATACTTGAGTTGGTTCATACCGATCTCTTGTGTTATGTCTTGATTGTGATATTTGTCTATTATCATACTTTCCATATTACATGTTAGATTTAATCAGTAACTATTATAAAGTTTAGACCGCCAATCGATAAAGACACAAACAATGAAAGTATTTTATGTTTACCGAGTAGCAAAAGTTGTAGATTTATTTTGGATTATACATTTTAAATTGGGACACTGGATAACTGATTCACCCCCCTCTTAGTTATTCTAACAAGCCAGAGGAAAGGAGTTCCATCCTTGTTCTCAAACTACTAATTAGCCGACAAGCTTATTTATCTAGGACTACCAGCCGGGTAACCTTCATTCCCTCCCCCTGGCCTCTACTATTTTAAGGTGGAACACCCTGCTACTAGAATTTCCTACTAGCATTCCAAGCTGTGGGGCAACCAGTGACATCTAGAGTGACTGATACCTACCTTTGAATGGAAGCATTATCTATGGAAAATTTGGATCACTTCAATAGTTAGGTACTAGGAATAAATCTGTATTTACTCATTACACATATATTATCCATATAATATGAGGTGGGAGAGTTAGGCATTAAAATTGAAAACAAGGGGGAGTTAGGCAGCTTTGACAAAATGAGATCTACCTGGCCCTACCTTCCTACCTAGCTATAGGTTTGGAAAAAGTGAGGGCCGGTAAGAAGGAGGTGATACAGTTTTGACTCATCAGCCTAACAACAGTTCGGGTGGTAACACCACTAATTCATTATTGCAACTATAGTTACAATGCAAGCCACCCATGCAGTTAGGTTCCGTAAAAACCAAAACAACTATACTCTAACTTCTCGCCCTCCGCCCTTTCCTTCTCCCTTTCCTACCTGCCACCTTTTTCCCTCTAACCTACACCCTCCCCCACCCCATGGTACTTTCAATTTCATGATTGTATTTTAGGCTGAACACAATATCCTTATGCATCCATTTCACATGTGTATGTGTATGTGTATGTGTATGTATATATATGTATATATGTATATGTATATATATGTATGTATATATATATATATGTATATATATGTATATATATATCTATGGGTGTGTGTGTGTGTGTGTGTATATATATATATATATGTATGTATGTATATATAGATATATGTATATATGTATATGTATACATATATATATATATGTATATGTGTATATATATATACCTATACATATATAAATCTACATATATACATATACATATACATATACATATGCATATGCATATATATATATATATATATATATATATACATATAGATATATATATATATACATATATATATATATATATATATATATATATATATATATATATGTATATATATATATATAGATGTATATATATATATATATATATGTATATATATATATATATATATATATGTATATATATATATATATATATATGTATATATATATATCTATATATATATATATCTATATATATATATATACATATACATATACATATACATATACATATACATATACATATACATATGTAAAGCCCCGCCAGGGAACCCAGAAGGCTAAAGCAAATATCTTGACTAATTTTCTTCTTCTTCTTTTTTTGAATGATACTTAAATAGGTATATCACAGTTTAAAATTAGGTTATGATTGGGTATGTCCCTAGGTTCCCTAACATTGTTACCAACTTTATTTTCAAAATTTATCCAATGCTTTGCTAATTGATTCGATACATACATGAAGCCATTAATTTAGAGTTACATAAGTTACTTATTCTATAAGTATACAAGTTAAATGGTTTACTTTTATCCATTCATCTTATCCTATTATGATTGATATTTTCTATCATCTTTAAGATGAGTATTTATCTATGCATCACATATAGGTGAATAGTTTACAAAAAGTTTTAAATGGTTTACTTTTATCCATTCATCTTATCCTATTATGACTATTATTTTCTATCATCTTCAACATGAGTGTTTATCTATGCATCACATACAGGTGAATAGTTTACAAGAAGTTTTAAACTCTTAAATCACATCTTATGACCAAGTATTTGACTATCCAATTTTCCTACAATTACATGTGTGGATTTGTAATTTATTTCTTTGTAGATTAACATTCATAATAAGGAACCATTATTGTCTTTATCGAATTCCACACTTACTTAAGATTACATAATGAACTTTCTTTAGTATCCAAGCATATAAACCACGTCATACAAGGAATTTATAATATGTACATTATTTTAGATTCACTTTATTTGAACACCAAATAGGACTTGCAAGATATTCCCTTGGAGAGCTACATCTTTGAAGATAACATTTTTAACCCTTTCATTTCTCCTAAAGATACCATTTTTCATATCTTTACAAATTACATAGAGTCTTGATTCTCCTTCAGGCACTCACACCATCAGTACATAAGATATCATTATTTTGGAAGCTACATAAAATCATGACTTTTTAATACAACCATTTTTTGATGAATAGAGGCCTTTTCTACTGCTTCTTCTTCTTCTTGGCTTGTGTGGCCTCCTGCCACTTCTGATAAGTTCCCTCGCCTGGCCCTTTCTATTTCTCCCAAGTGGAGGAAGGAAAAGGATGATGGCTAGTTGATCCTAACCAAACTCTAGGGCCCAATGTTTGGGGAAATCCTGATGATAGAGATCCTCCTCCATATTTTTCTTCTTTGTTTCCGGCCTAGGTGTTGTGTGACTCTTCACAGGGTGACTCTTTCCCCCGACTGCTTTTTTGTTTAATACAACATTTTAAAATGAAATATATAATGAAATGATCTTTAATAGCTTTAGGCAGGGATTTAATGCAAGACATCCATGAGACCATGAATAATACCTTGATATATTGCCACCCAACCACCTGGATCCACAAAGTTCCACTCCCTTGTACTAGGAGATAGAACCGAAGTCAACACAAGAAATCTAGGGTTGTCTAAGGGTATGGGATATCCCTTCCCAAAACAAAAACAAAATTTAATCCCGAAAAATTTGTAAATATCAAAACATAAATTTAAAAGTACCAATATCAAAGCACCAATATCACAATACAAATATCAAAGAACAAGAGGAGATTTCTCTAGAGTACAGGCTAGGAAAACAAACTAGTAAATTTCTCAGAAGATCAACATAGTAAACATTCAAAGAGACAAGATACTTTCCATTTTTCCTCTTGAAAAGATGAAGGTTCCAAAAGCTCATAAAAAATGAAACCAATTCATAATCTAGCAAATCTTTTTCATAAGTTATAATTCCTTTTTCATAAAAAAAAAATGCATAGTATGCAAACCAGAAGACTTTGTCCATTTCTGATTATCATTTTGCATTATCACCCTAATTCTATTACATCCATTAATTCCATTTTATTTCAAGTATAAACACACACGTAGAGACATATTTAATGTTACTAGTATATACATATATATCTTTCTACTTATACAAAGTTCTGTGAGTTCCAGACCCTACATGAGATCCTGTAGAGAAATTCCTTATAATATGATTGACTTTGACTGTAAATTCCTAACACTCAAAGAGCCTTTTCTAACTAGAATTATTAAAAAATTCCCAATCTTCTCTTCAATAAATCTAATCACTTCCCATCATACTACCTTCTTCCTGATTCCTCTCCCCAAACTATAAGAAGGATCCCCTATAAATACACTGACGTAGACCAAGGCAAGGAGGATGCAATTAAGGAAAGTCCAACCTTGTAGCTTCATAATAACACAATGGAAAAATCAACACAACAAGATTTTTTAACTCAATTTTCATTAACATGCTTGACTGTAAGGCCTTCCAAGTTAGGACCACTTACAATCAGATACAAGCTCTTCAAGATCCACACAAATCCAATACAATCTCAGCTAGTTTAGTTCTAAAAATAATCAGCAACTAAAGGAAACCATAATGCAGATCTAAACTTGAGCTCACAAGCCTCCAAGCAATCTCCTTGTCTCCAAGCCTCAACTCCTAGCTCTGCTATTACAAACTATCATAAATAATCTAATTTTCCAGATCATGCAAGATCTTTTCCACAACTTCGCCAATGTCTCTCTTCCCAAACTTCTTTATCTGATCCCCTAGATCCCTCCCCTTAAACAACTACCCCAAGCACCCCTTAAATACTACTCATCAGCCACATGTCGACTGGATGAAACCATTAACTCCTACAAAAAAATATTAAATTCCATACAAGTCGGCTTCAAAATAGCCTTACAAACATTTAATTTAACATGTCATCTTGTAACAACAACTACCAACAATAAATGCACCAAGCCAGCCCAACAAATCACACAGAACTCCAATTAGTAAGCCATAACTACCAAGCGCTAGAGAAACGACCAAGAAAAAGTGAAAAAACCAAGCATGCCAAGCATTTCCAACCACTAGTGTTGACCGAGCACCACAGACATCGCCAAGTAACACTTTCACTAAATGCAAGAAGTTTGACCAAGTTCCTTCAGCGAACAAGCTTCCTTCAATAACCAAGACCATCGCTTAAGGCTACAACCGAGCAACACCAGCCAAATAACAAACCACCCATGTATTTTCACTAAGGACCAAGAATGCCCCTGCATCAGACACCCCAGGTTCGAAAAGATTTTCATATGTGAGAAGAACATCTTCCAAGATTCAACACATAAATCACGAATTGGTTCTTCACATACAAGTCCCCTAGCTTCTCACTTTGCATACTCTTCCACTTCAGCTTCCTCTATCTTTTCAAGTGTTTTCTTGATAACACACAGTTCTATTCTCCAAACTAATCATTCATTTTCTCAGGATCCACCAACTCAACTCGGCTACCAATACTCAGGCTTCTCCTACCGAGCATTGTATCCATAAAAGGCATCAGGGAAAAATTCATATCATCCTCCTGAATAGTAAACACATTCTTCACACAATCATACATAGCTCTGTAATCATATTGCCAAGGTCTATCGAGCAATATATCACAACTATTCATCTTCACACTGTCACATAACACAAGATCCTTATACTGGCCAATCTGAACATCAACAAAGCATTGTTCTCCAACTTCTAGAGAAAGATCATCTTGCAACTAGCCTATCCTATATGGATGTGGATGTCTCATCTTATTCAAACCAAGTTTCTGAACCATGTCCTCAGCAATAAGGTTATCAATACTACCACTATCAACAATTATATCAAAAATTTTACCTCCAAACTTGCATCGAGTCCTAAACAAGTTACTCCTATGACAAGGTTCCTCCTTTGTACCGAGAAATTTTTGCTAAAGTAGCAAGTTCTTAGATTCAGGTTCATTCTGAATGTTCTCATTCACCATAGTAGTTCATTGGTTACAAGGCTTCTTCTGTGTACACTCAAAAGAATGGTGTCCTTCCTCTCCATAGTTATAGCTATAATCATTCTTGGTATCCAAAATTTGACAAGATTGTCCAAGAAGATATCGAGCTTTTCAGACTTGGGTAATTTATGTGGATACTTCATGCATAGTTGTCTCCATCTCTGGAGAAATGTTAGGAGAGGCTCCCCTTGTCACTATTTCAAATCGCAAAGGTCCCATATGTTGACCAGATATCAAATATTGTGGGATTGATCATAACTCTTGTCATTTCAAGACTGACCATGACCTTGGTCATTTTGATATTGCTCATGACTATTGTTGAATTTACTTCCCCCTGGGAAGTGGAATAGATCTCCCATCTTGTTGGTAGTATTCTGAGAGGTCATGAAAATAAGATCAAAAGAGTCGATAGGTTCGATTCTAGAAAGTGACCCTTCAGAGCCTTTCTGGTGTTGAAACAATGGGTTACAATATTCTTGAAATAATAAGTCAAATTATATCTGAGATAATGGATTGTAATACTCTTGGAATGAGGAGGAATGTGAGGATCTCTCACAAAGTTCAGATTTCATAACAAATTCAGGATGACCTATTTCTTGATTAGGAGTTTCACTTCTATCTCAACTAGTATTCTGAATGGGATAAGTTTTACCACTTCTAGTCGTGACAGTCATAGATGAAGATGAAACAAGAGAGGACTCAAGATAATGCTAGACTTGGTCTCTAAGAACAACGTAAAGGAAATAAAGGCTATAATAGCTAAGATGTGAGATGGACTTGGTACGAATCATCAAAAGAAGTGGCTAGAACAGTCGAGATAAGACTATTGCAACACGAGATACAAAAGGCATAAAGAGATAAGGTAAACCAACAAGAGACAACACAAGTCAAAGTAAAGATCCATAGATTCCTAACTCAAAACAACCAGTTTCTGACAGTGAATGATAGGAAAGCATAAAAATAGACCTCAGACAAAAAGAAAATCAGATAAAAAGTCAAACAATTAATGGCAAATAGGCCTCTATTTTTGCAAACTAGGCTACAGTCTCATGCGAGAGAGTACCAGGACATGTGAGAGAACACCAACCTTCATGCGAGAAAACAAAGTCTCGCATGAGAAAGTGCTCTAAAGTGTGAAACCTCACATGGGAAAAATGCAAAATTTGGTAATCTGACATAGTTTTTGAGGTTAAAGTTGAATTTTGAGGTACAGCCTAAATTGATATCTGACAAAAAATCTAGTTTCTTAATAGGTTTGAAGAATAGTTTAATCAAAAATCTCATTTTAGGATTTCAAGCATTCATTTAAAGATGCAAAGGTTCAAATCAAGTAGTTGTGATACAAGAAGTAGTCATTAATAGACCTATCAAGGACAAAGCAACTTGATAGCATCAGGGGAGTCTTTGTTTGATAATGACTGGACAATGTTTAAGACTCGATAACAAACACATAGCTTAGCCCTAAAAAAAAATGGTGAGAAGCCAAAACCTTTTCCCCATTGCTTATGCACATACGTGCACCTCACATAGCCATGTCACCCCCTAGAGGGTGCCCGTGTTTTTGGTTTTTCCAAAGACTCAATGGTGTACATTCAAGGGTTACCCTTGTAGCAAGGGCTAGTGTCACAACCACCTTCAAGCACCTAGGTGTATGCCTATGATGGGAATCTATAGGAGAGATTATTCCCCCTCCCTGTGCAAAGATTATGACTCCTTTCAAAGGTGAACCGGGTAGGCCACTAGCTAAGGAAATTTTTTAATAGGCTTCCGTTCATGCTAACCTTCAGTGCCCCTAATATAGGGTTGAGGCCTCATAGCCACACCAACACCCAAAAGTCATACACCCCCACAAGCAGGGCTAGGAGTGGCGCCGCTCAGTATAACAGATGGAGCCTTCTCAAGATGATAGTCAAAGTCTTGAGAAGGAAGCTAACATGGTTTTGGAGTCTTTAGACTTAGCAAAATGTTCTTTATTAGAGTGAGGTGGAATCACCGATGAAAGGTGCGTACTCACTTGGGTCATTCCCAGAGGTTCAACTTCCGGCAGGCCCTCTAAAGGTGACACTGGACTTGATTTAGATTTGGGGCTCGAATTTTCTAGTTCTCCCAAAGGGAGAAGAGCAGACTTCTCTATCCCATTTCCTCACCCAAACACATCAAGAAGATTCATCACCAAGTTAGCTTCACTCCACCACAACTACAAGCTTTTGGGTTTCTATTTCTCTCAAAGAGAGAAGAGAATAATCCCCTAGCTAATAGAAGCATAAAGATTCACTACCTTTCTCCACTTCCCCAAGAATTTGTCATATTAGTAAGATCATTAGGATTTTAGGTTCATTCATGGTCATCACCTCCATGTAATGAAGAGCCAAATTCCCTACTCACTATCAAAATCCTCAAGAAATTTTAATGGAGCCCTATTTAGACTATGTGAATGAAAGCAAGAAACAAACACAACATTTTAGCAAGTCTTTGACTATCATCCTACAATCAAACCATTAGCATGTTTTATGTTCTTGGTGCTTTGACATGCATTCTTTTAAGAAAATATTTCAAGCAATGAGAGCACCTACAAGCACAATTTGTTAGCTCCACAATGGTTAGCACATCAAAAATTAGATAATCTGCAAGTAAAATAGTTGATCAAATAGAAAAATTCAAAAAAGAAACCAACATGGTTGGATCAGGCTCGAAAAGAGCTTTCCAATGATATATTACACTTAAATTTTTATACCGTATTCAGAAACAACAAGAAAAATTGACAAATCTGGAATCCTGGTCTCTGTCTATCACAAAATTTCATGCGAGACAGTACAGAGGGTTGCATGAGAAGGTACCAAATTGCACACAAGAAAGCATAAGCCCACGTGAGGATGTATAAAGGCTTGCACAAGAAAGTGCTACAGTGAGAGAAATATCACGCGGGATGCTCTATATTATCGCACAAAGATCCGTACACAGATAGTACAGACGCATGGTAGAGCTTGAATTTCTTGTCAAAAAAGATGAGAATGAGGCTAGAAATCAGATTTTCTACCCCATGATGGGTGCCAAAATGTGTGTGTCTGAATGTGGACCTCTAAATTAGGCACAAACACAACATAGTCATTGCTCAATCATGAGATGGTGAGTATGAACATGAATTGTCCATCTCACAACATCGATTGAATCGACATGTTGCCTCCTATGTGGATGGGGTGTTTAATTACTCTCAAAATGAGAGCCAACAACCATAAGACTAGTTCTACAATGGAGGATTTGAAAGCATGCAAATTAAACAAAAATGAAATTAAGCTAAGAATGAATATGCAATTCACTAAGATCTTGAAAGAAATATGAAGTGCAATTTAATCTAAATAGCTTGAAAGAAATAGAAATTAAACTATGAGAATGTAAGCAAATTAATCTCTTATAACAATGCAATACTATATTAAATGAGAATTTAAACTAATTGCAAATGAAAAGCTTTGAATAGACTAAAAATCGCTATAGTTCAATTACTCTCAAAAATTGCCTCCTTCAAATGAAGAAATGAGGTCCATCAAATAGAAAAGCCTGAGAAGAGAATGAAGGGGTTCTTGATTTGAAACTCCTGACTCTTCATTCCCATTTGAGACAAAAATGCATAGAATTACTTAATTAAAAGAATGGAATTTTCCACATAGGGGACTTTTCGAATATCTTGAATTATTAATTCAAAAGTGAGTGTCTATTCAAATAACAAGTAATTATTAATTCCTTTTTATGGGTAATTAGCTAAAGGGGGTAGATTTTAATTTAATTCCAAGTACTTGGGACTTTAGGATTAAATTAATTTATCATAGGGGTAACTTAGCTAATAAAAGTCAAAGACTCTAGGAATTAATTTTAATATTTGATTAATGCAAATTAGGGTTTTTTGCAATTGCAATCAAGTCGAATCAAGTCAAGTAGGAGAGAGAAAATTGCCTAGGAAACTAGGACTTTGGAGATGTAAAATTGAAGATAATGCACCAAAATTAGTTGAATTTATTGGGTGCCAATTTCAGGGTATTACAATAGCAAGTACCCTTAAAGATAATTTGAGCTATCTTCTTCTTCAGTTCTACAAGTTTATGTTCATCTTTTGCATCATTTGATTTATCCTTCACTGAGTGATCAATCTTCTCCTTCCCTCGGGAGTTACCATGTTGTTCCTCTTCAACTTATCTTCTTCCTTCAAAGCATACTGATAAGCATCTTCAATAGAATCAATCTTCAGCATACTAAGCTCATCCTGAATATTGAATCTTAGACTATTCACATATTGAGCTACCTTTTCCTTACCAAGTTCTCTGTGTCTACACCATATAGTAAGCTTGTAGAACTCCTCGGTATAATCTTCAACAGATAAATCCTTCTGCTTTAGATTTTGCAATTTCTTAAACAAGTCAAGCTCATAGTCAGCAGGTATGAACTTAGCTTTCAATTTTGTCACCATCAACCTCCACCAATTGATCTTCATTTCACCTTCATCTTCTCTCTCTTTGTAATTCTTTCCACCAAAGAGCGGCATGTCCTTTCAACTTAGTCTATGCCAATCTCACCCAAAGAGGATATTTAATTTCTTCTAGCTCAAAGAAATCTTCAAGTTCACCGATCCACTCAATCAAGTTCTTGGGTTTCTATGTACCATAGAAAGTAGAAACATCCATTCGGTAACTATTATTTAACCGAGCTCCAGATCTATGCAACCGAGTAGTTTTGTCTTCACTAGATCTGTCTCTCAGGTCATCACCACTAGATCCAGCAGCTTCAAATTCTTTAGCAGCTTCTTCATAACCATCCTTAGTACCAACATTTTGAGGTACACCAGTAATAGCTCTCATGATCTCAATGACCATATCATTCTTCAGTAGTTCCATCTCAGATCTAAAATTTGATTTTACCTTCTTTGTAATTTAGGATTCCACAGTATCACAAAGATCACCAATTACTCTAGGGTCCAATCTTCTCGGAGGCATCCTTAAAGATGAAGAGAAACCCTTTGCAAAAAATCCTACACCAATCACCTTGTGACAATTTCTAAGTTGTATACAATTCAGATTACAATCTACCACCTTGTAAACAACTAGGGAAAGATTCCACAAGTTTAGTGCCACAGATCTACAACTCAAATCATCTAATCTATTCACCAATAAGTTCAATTTTGCAAGATCAGCCCTTACAAGATCAATCTTCACTCCACACGATCAACTAAGCTCTGATATCACCTGACACAAACCAAGCCAGGGAGGATCCAATTAAGGATAGTCCAACCTTTTAGCTTTAGAATTACACAGTGGAAAACTCAACACAACAAGATGTTTTAACTCAATTTTCATTAACATGCCTGGCTGTAAGGCCTTCCCAATTAGGGCCACTTACAATAAGATACAAGTTCTTCAAGATCCACATAGATCCAATACAATCTCAGCTAGTTCAATTTTGAAAATAATCAAAAACTGATGGAAACCATAAGGCGGATCTAAAATTGAGCTCGAAAGCCTCCAAGAAATATCCTTGTCTCCAACCCTCAACTCCTAGCTCTGCTATTACAAACTATCAGAAATAATATGATCTGCCAGATCATGCAAGATCTTTTCCATAACTTCATCAATGTCTCTCCTCCCAGACTTTTGTATATGATCCCCCAAATCCCTCCCCTTAAACAACTACCCCAAGCACCCCTTAAATACTACTCATCACCCATATGTTAGCTGGATTAAACCATTAACTCCTACAAACAAATATTAAATGCCATACAAGTCAGCTTCTGAATAGCCTTACAAACATTTAATTCAACATGTTAGCCTGTAATAATAGCTACCAACAATAAATACACCAAGTTAGCCCAACAAATCACACATAACTCCAGTCAGTAAGCCATAACTATCGAGCACTAGAGAAATAACCGAGCGATAGTGAAATATTCAAGCATGCCAAGCATCGTCGAGCACCAGTGTCGATCAAGCACCATGGACATTGTTGAGTAACACTTTCACTGAATGCAAGAAGTTTCACCGAGTTCCTTTAGTGACCAAGCTTCCTTCAATAACCAAGACCATCGGTTAAGGCCACAACTGAGTAACACCAGCCAAATAACAAACCACCCATGCAATTTCACTGAGGACCAAGAATGCCCTTGCCTCAACCAAGAATGCCCCTACAACATACACCTCTAATCATTTGCAGAGGTTATGGAGGTCGCTTCCCGTGAAGCAATGCCTCCCTAAAGTTAATAAATAGTATTTATTAAATAAATTAATATTTTAATTAACTTAAATATAACTTACCTAACTTCCCTCTCAAGAACTTACTACCAGCCAAATATTAATAATAAGATGCTAAGCATAATCAAAACATAAATTTTATATATATATATATATATATATATATACACATATACATATACATATATATATATACATATATATATATATATATCTATATATGTATATATATATATGTATATATATATATATATATATGTATATATATATATATGTATGTATATATATATATATGTATATATATATATACATATATATACATATATATATATATATATATGTATATATATATATATGTATATATATGTATGTATATATATATATATATATATATATATGTATATATATATATATATATAAATTATTTTTAATTCTAAAAATATACTTAGTATTTATTTAAATATAAATTAATAGGGTAAGGTTCTCAAGGAAAACACATACCTCATTGGTAACCTGGGGCCCCACACAAACATGAGGTCCCAAGTTCCACACCCCTCCCCAACATATCTTAGAGAGAATTGTACGAGAGAATATAGGGATTAGATCTTAGGTTTTATTCTATTTTATTATTTTCTTACATTTTATAAATTTTTTGATTTACTTTTATTCTACCTTTTACTAATACACTTCTTTCTAAACATATTTGACTTACCACTCATTTAAAAAACTCATGCACACAAATACAACGTATTTATACACACACACACACACATGCACACACACACACACCCACACACACACACACACACACACACATCATTACAAGAAAGAGTAGTGAAATATATAAAAAACAAAATCCTTAGTAAGAAGACTCACAAGCCATAAGAAATATAACCAAAACCCCCCACAAAAAAAAAACTAATCAAGTAAAAATGATAACCAATCCATCCACTGGGATCAAAACAACTATCTAAGTACAATTCTAAAGCCATTAGGGTTTCCCTATGTGAACTTTGGGACTGTCTCCAAATCAATAAATTTTCAAGGATTTAAGGCACACTCAGACATGTGTATCCAGGTGGAGTTGATTCCTGGTACCTATACATCCTTGCCTCATCGAACAACAAAATATACAACAACCTATATGTAAAAACAATAGAAGACAAGGAAGGAGGAATGCAAAATCGTGTAGATCTCCTGCATGAGTGACTATGACTGTGTCCCCTCATCCTGCAAACACAACAAGTAGGCTATACACCAAAACATAATGGGTTACCATGGTTAGCCCAAATCATAATCATAATCAAATAAATGAAGTAATCAAATAAATTAATCTTTAACCACAGGAAAGTAAACATCTACATTAAATGATAAAAGTGTTATCCTTTAAACAATAGAAAGGTACTATCTCAACATATATCTAGCTAATATTTATAATAGTTAAAACACTATAGATATTATCATTAGGATAAGTATAACAAGAAGATAAATCATCATGTAGACGTGTGATCATCACAGATCACAATAAATGATTTATACTATGTAATATTTAGGATCCTTATTAGAAACATATTGTCAAGCACAATCTTACAGTATCTCATACTCTTAGTCAAGGAACCCTAAACAAATATATATAATATTGTCAAGCTAGATCACAAATAGAACAAATAGAGCCAAGTAACTCAGGCAAACCTCACATTCATTAACTAATTAATCCTAGAATTTAGATTGTATCTCCCAGTTCTTCAAAATACTTTTCAGGGTTAGAGGGGCATTACATCCTCCCCCTCTATAATTTGACTTACTCTTGGAAGTCACCATGTTATTCATTAATAACTCAAGAAATTTAACTATGACAAAACACACACACACACACACATGGGTAAATGCAGAATAATCTGGCACCTTTTAGGATAACTTGACATACATGGTCAAGTTGGACTCGGTCGAGCTATACATGGTCAATTCCAATATGGCCAAGTACATGTAGGTCCAATGTGGCACTAAATGGTGCCCACATGTCCTTGTTGATTGGGTCAAGTGGTACTTGACCAAGTAGGACTTGACCGAGTCCAAATGCTATTTTAAATAGTGAAAAAGAGCCCCAAGCCTCTCATTTTCACAGTGAGGGGCTAAGGGTACTCAACCCAGTAGGACTCAGCTGAGTCTGACTCAGCTGAGTTTGACTCGATCGAGTCTGTCTAGGTGGCATGCTATGTTGGCAGCCAAACCTCCAAAAATATAAATAAACTAGAAGTTTGCACTTCTGTTGTTCCTTTCTTTGCTCAAAATAGAAAATGTCAAAAAACTAAAAGTACCCTTTTCTAAATATCAGAACTATGATTCTGGACATATAAATTTTATATTCTTTCAACAAAAAAATGTTAAACAAATTTTCTAAAAACTACATGTAGGTATATTAAACATTGAGAAGATGTTGATTCAGAAAATATAGAAAAATGTTAAATCAATTCAGAAAATTTTTAAAATCATATACAATACTAAAGAAGATATTCCTATTCAAAAATATATAATTTATTTAATTTTTGGTATACTTTTGATAGGGGAAAAGTAGCAGGAGACAAAATCTATTGATTTCAATTAAGTTTGACTTTGAATACTTATAATGGGAAAACTATGGATTGAAAACACTTTCTTTTTTCCTACACTAGATATACATGTTATCTAAAATATATTCTGAAATTGGAGGAAAAAACAATGTTTTTACTTATAATAATTTGACGGGAAGTAAACTCCCTGATTTGTAGTATATTTCAACATTGAAAAATAGACCTGAAAAATTAAAACAACATATTAATTTTTGTTCAAATTAAGTTTTAAAAATTATAGGCATAAAATTCATCCCATTTCACACATTTCATTAGTTCACATGATCTCCAAATTCCCAACAGAAATGTGATTTTTATACCCTTGAAGTTTTTTTAGTTTTTGTATTGTTAGCCTTTTCCTTTGTAAAAGGGTGACATCTTACTATTCTTTTACCTACCCCCTGCGCCCCCCCCCCCTTCTCCCAAACACACACACATAATTTGTAAGAAAGAAAAGAGGAAAAGAGAGATTTAAATATTTTTAGATGAGAAAATAAGGTCAAAGAGTAATTGGTCAAATTTGGAGACTTGAGAGGAAATTAATTGATTAGATAGCTAAATTAGTTAACAAATATGACTAATTAGTTAACTAACTTGATTGATTAATTAATAAATTTACTAGATTACTTGACTAATTTGATTGACGATTTACCTAACTTGGTTGATTAGTCAATTAGTTTGATTGATTAAATAACTAACTTAATTGATAAGTTGAGTAATTTTAATTTAGATCTAACAAGCTCAATTAATTAGTCAACTAATTTGACATGTGATTGCATGCAATGAAATACGGGTTAGCATAATTAAAATGTATAGTTAGTTTAATTAAATATATGTGTATGGATTAATTAGAATTTATTTAATTAATTAGCTATGGAAGATCGGATTAGTAAATTAATCAAAATGATATAATTAGGATAGAACATGATAATTTCAAGGTCTTTTGATGTTATGTAGTGATATATTATAATAGATAAATGATAGCATTAGTGGGCTATAATTATTGTGTATACAGTATGGAAAGCATGCAAATCTAAGAATATAAATAAAACCTTAAGTAGAAATAGAAGGGAAACAATAGACTAGGTGAATGAAGAAAAGGGGAGTCAAATAGAATCAAAGATGGAAAATGTATAAATAATGGAGAAAAATGTGAGAGAAGGAGAATGTGAGAAAATATATAAAGTTAGGAGACCTTATGGAAATAGAAATAGGCTACTACAGTGGAACTAGGGAAAATAAGGACCAAAGGAAAAATAAACATTTGTGACATTGTTCACAAGCCTTGAAAATCTACTATAGAGCTTTATAGAAAGCCACAACACTACAAAAATCTCTTTCTCCAAATATGTCAATACAAGAAACTAATTTGTTGCAAAATAATAAACAGAAAGAAAATGATAGCTTCTTCTTGTAAAACAAGAGGGGGTGGGGGTGGGTATTTAGAAGTTTTTGCTAAAATTTTAGGAAAAGGAAAAGTAACAACATTGTATACATGTAACAAAGAATCAAACAATTAATTTTAGTGAAAAAGGCATGGTTTGAACCACCAACATATACATATATGAGACAAATATTGATCCTACACCCAAGGTTAGAATCAACTTTGTAAGGGGGGCTAAGGTAAGAGAGGGGCATTAAATTTTGATGAGCTTAAATGAAGATAATCTATAAAGGGTTAGAAATATTATATGAAAATGATAATTTAGGGAAACTTAAAGGCTAAGAAATATATGGAAAGGGGATAAAATACGTGAGAAAAGACAAAAGAAAGAGATAATGATTAATCAAGGCTTAATAGGGGGTTAAAAGATTAAAAACAAAGAAAAAATTTGAACAAGTGAATAATAATATTAAAGGGAATTATAGAGGATGTAATTTATGTTATTATAAAACAATAGAGCCAATCCACACTTGGAGCTAACTTAACAGAACTTAAACCTCATGATCCAACAAATTCATCTAAGGTGAAGAGATCTATGCTCTAATTTTTCATAAATTTGTAAAATTTTATTATGGTTACATTCATGAACATCAGTTTTGTATGTCCTAACAATTAGATTATACATGATATCAACATCATATATTGTATTTACTCTCAAAATCAAATACCCTAAACATTATATTTTATTCTTAAAAATAATATTTCAATTTCCATCAACCTAACTCTAAGATTATTCTAAATTACAAAATAGATCCATGTTTCATATTAGACATGCATTGCAAAATTCAAAACCAAAAATATTAGATTAAACCACATGTAAATATGAAAATATTTTATCATAGTTACATTCATAAACATCATTTTGTATTCCTTAAAAATAAGATTATACATAGTATCAACGTTAATGTTATATTATTATTCTCAAAATCAAATACCGTAATACATTACATTTTATTCTTAAAATTAATTTTTCAATTTCTATCAACCAAAATCTAAGTTTAATCAAAGTTTCAACATGAATAAATAAAATGTAAAATATAAGTAATAAACATTTTCAACCATCATGTTTTGGTTGGGAATTCAAAATTCTAAGACCGATTTTCGATGGCTTACGACTATACTCGTTCTATTAATCATCTTCATAATAGCTTGATGCTTAAATATAGAATCCCATGACACTTTGACATTTAAAATAATCATAACCTATTTCTATTTTTGTAATAGATAACTAACATATTCTATTTCTACTTTTGTAATACATTTATTCATAGAACTGTAAATTAGAAGAAATGTCGATGCTTCTTTCGAGGGGCTTCCTTAGCTTATTTCTTGCCTCTCTTCTTCTCATGGCGTTCATGGAATGAAAACCCACCACTTCCCATAGTAACTTCTATAGCAATCTCCTCCTCTATCTTGTGCCTATGGGCATTCTCTAGATCTTTCTTTACTCAGTGCTTCTCATACTATCACATCACAAAACTAGAATGCTAGCTATAAAACACACAAATTTAGACATAAAAATGCTAGTTTTCAAATACCCATTGAATATATATCAACACATCACATACTATCACATCAAACACTATGGATCTTTATTTTTCTCGGTGCTTCTCATACTATCATATCACATCAAGAACTAATATAATATAATACTAATATAAATAATAATAATACAATACTAATACAAATATCATAATATTAATATTAAAAAATGAAATCTAAAACAAAAATTAAATACTAAAATCAAAATTGAAAATAGCATTTAAATGAAAATGTTGAAATTTGAAATGAAAACCAAAATCTGGGTGGGAGAAAATCAGATACCCGATTAGGCTTGTTCCTTTTAATTAGCTTTGGCCATGTGTGCCTGACACCTAGGCCTACTAAAAATTTGACATTCTTTTTAATGCATTTTTTGGATGAGTGAAAAGGAGATTTTTTTCACTTCACCACTTTTTGGCATACCATAATCCTGCACATATCCTAATGTGGTAGTAAGTGGCTTATATGGGTTTTATGTGAAGTGGTCCTATGAATCTATGTGAAGAAGATTTGTGTTCATGCTCAAAATTTTATTGACCTTAGTGTTTGATTCTATCTCTTTTCATATCATCTAGCAGTAAGCCTTATTGTATTGGCAACAAGCCCTATTAGTGCTCAGTGAGGCTTAACATTTTGGTAGTGATCCCTATTGTACCTGTAGTGAGAAGTATTGGCAGTGAGCCTTTGTAAAAAATGCCATACTGGTGTTACCTTAACAAGTATTTTCACATTGCATGAGAGTTAGCTTCTTCATGGTTTTTTCCATCTTGGGTTAACATGTAAATCCTGGTGTTCTCTGTGTCAATGTTTCTATATTCTTAATGCTTACATTTTATGTGGATGAATGATGTGCTTAACTGAAAAAATCTAAAGCTATTAATATTGTTGATTCTGATTTGACCAAAAGAGAAAAAATTTTATAAGTTTTGTAGGAATAACTGGTTCACCCCCCATTTCAATTATTCAACTTGTTCAAAAAATATAATCCCACTATTATGGGCCCAACCCATGTACTTCTTCTCCTTGGATAGCATCTATGTTTCCTGATGAACTACAACTGATTTAGCACCTAATTGAAGATCAGTGATTAAAGATCACTGAGTTGCTAATTAGATATTTAAGATGACTAAATCAGTAATATGTTGTTATTGATGTCAACTAGTTTGACAACACTTATCTTGTAGGTTACAATACCTAAACATCTATAGAAAAGAGAAAAAGAGATGAAGAACAGAAATATCTACATGAGGAAGATGTATATGACAGATGAGGATAAGGAATACATTGGGTAACTTGTTGATGAGTCTATGACCTTATGTTATTGACTTGATTATGTTATATTCATCTATGATGAGGAAAAGAGCTGAAAGACACAAGGCAATGTGGTCGGTTGATGAAGCATCATAGTATACATCGATCAGTGTAGTGTATACCGAGCATAGTATAAACTGAGCTTGTGTTCACCAACACATTTCTTTGTTAACCGCGTTGGAAAAAGGAACTAAATGATAAGTTTAGCTGATAAGGATTGTTGAGTTGTAAAGTGTATGATCATGAGATTGGAGGTAAAGTTTGTTACGAAGATCTACGACTAACAAAATTCAAGGAAGATCTAAAGGATGGAATTAAAATGTGTTACTAACACATCAACCAAGGAAGGTTTAAGTGGAAAAATGGATGAAGGAGAATAAGCGGCAAAATCTAATATAGGAGAAGAAAATGGTTTACATGTATATTTAAGAGACTAGGGTTTCGTTATGAAACTTATGCCAGAAGGAGACTATAGAATTATGGCATGAACAAGCTTCATGCATGCCTGATCAAACTAGTTAAGGAGAACCAAACTATAGATTTTACCGAGCATCAGAAAGCCATTACCAAGAGATAGTAAGCCACTGATTATTGTTGATACAGAATTGATATATTGATCAGAGGATTTGAATGAGCATAATATAGATCTGAGCATCTACAATTGAAGTTGTATTGTAATTAGATCACCTACTGTTATAGTTTAATGATTGTATACAGACAAATCTCTTAACCGAGTGGACTTGAAAGTCTTGTAATGTCATTCATAGAATGTACATTTGTTATCCTGTCAACCCCATAGTGAATGCTGCTTGGATGATAACTATTGGTCTAAAATCCTCTAACAAGGTTACATCTCATAGGGTGTTTGTAACCTTTAACAGGGTTGGGTCTTCACCGACCTCACTTCAGAAGAGTGAACAATTTTTGGGTTGCCGATCCCAGGTGGTTTTTCCCTTCACAGGGTTTCCACGTTAAATATCTTGTGTTATGTGTTCATTGTGGTGATTGTTTGATTGTCATACTTTACATATTGCATATTGGATTTGGTCAGTAATCATTAAAAGTTATTAATTGGTAATCATTAAAAGCACAGATAGTATAGTCTTTTATGTTACCAAGCTACAGAAGATTTAGTAAATTATTTTTGGATTATACATTTTGATTTGGGACTATGGATAACTGATTCCCTCCCCCCCCCTCTCAATTATTCTAACAATTGGTATCATAGGATTGGTTGCTTGGAATAGATTTTTAAGGACTTTAGCACAAATATTTCAAAATGTTTAAGAGGGAAGTGCCAAAGCTAAACAAGGATAACTTCACGATATGGAAAAGTCAAATGAAGCTGCATGTATCTAGAATTGGGAATTTTGCCCTCACACTAATGGAGAATGGATACCTTTCACTGCTCACTGGTCCCCTAACCCTTGATCAACTAAGAGACATGCATGAACATAATGTCACTATGATGGAGATTGTTGTTGCCTATACAGATGCCGAATTTGAAGACATCAGGGATAGTACTACTTCTAAGCAGATGTGTGATAAACTTGCTCAAGTTTATAGTGGTGATGCAAATGTCAAGAGAGCAAGAGCTGAAAGCTTAAGAGGAAGATTTGATGACATGAAGATGAAAGGTGAAAAAATTGTGCAGTACACAAACAAAATAAAGGAGGTAGTTCATGCTATTAGAGCATCAGATGGAGTTATTGATGAAGACACTGTGGTAAGAAAAATTCTAAGGACTTTATTACCTATCTATGCCATCAGAATATCTGCAATTCATGAAAATAGGTCAACACCTAACAACACACTCACTCTTGATAATCTGATTGGAAAACTTACAACATTTGAACTAAATAATTATGATAATAGTGTTGTACCAAATGTTGAATCCACTTTCATGATTTCTCTGAAGATTGGTAAGTCTAGTAGAAGAATTAATAAGGATGATAGTGATAGAATTTTGATGATGAGCTTGATGAACTTGAATCTCTTATGGCCAGGAGGTTGCCTAAAGGAAAAGGTAGATATAGAGGTAAATTACCTTTAGCATGCTTTAACTGTAAAGAAGTTGGTCAGATTGCTACTAGATGTCCACACAAGAAAGATGATGATAGAACCAAAGATCGATCTGAAGGAAGCTATGGGAGAAGAAACAATAGGAGCTACCGACACAACAATAGAGACAACCAAGACAACAATGACAGAGGCAAAAAGGTATGTTACATAGCAGAAGAAAATGAATCTGAATCTAATTCAAATGATGATTTAGAAGTGGTATTTTTTTCTATGAAAGATGATTTTGAGGAAGAAGAAAAACATCTAGAAACAACACTAATTTCAAAAGTTAATAAAAATACTACATGGATCATAGACAGTGGATATACACATCACTTGACCGGTGATGATGGTAAATTTGATCATCTTGAGCAATACAATGGAGGATCTGTTAAGATGGGTAATGATACACCCTATATGGTAAGAGGTAAAGGATCCCTGATGATAAATGATCGAATAAAATATGAAAATTCTTATTGGGTAGAAGGAATGAACTATAATTTGCTAAGTGTGGCAAAACTGAACAATTTAGGTCACCGAGTTTCTTTTGAGAGCAAGAAAGTGAAAATATTTGATGATGCAGGAAGACTAGTTGGAACTGGAGCACAAACAAAAGGTAATCTATTTTATCTTGATAATGATGAGTCTTCTTGTTTGGTGATGAAAAATGAAGATGATTGGTTGTGGCATAAGAGGTTATGCCATGTGAATTTTGATAACATGATTAAGATCAGTAAAAAGAAAAGAGTTAGAGGTCTGCCTAACTTGTCAAAGCCTGATCATGTTATGTGTCATGAATATCAAAAAGGTAAAATGACCAAATCTAGTTTCAAAAGAAAGGATTATTCAACAAAGAAGATACTTGAGTTGGTTCATACCGACCTATGTGGTCCTATGAGAACTCAGAGTTATTATGGAGACATATACTTTATTCTTTTTGTTGATGATTATACTAGGTTGATGACTGTCATGTTCTTGAAAGAAAAATCTGAGGCATTCAAGATGTTCAAGTGGTATAAAGAAAAAGTAGAAAAAGAGACTAGTAAAGAATTGAAATGCTTAAGATCTGATAGAGGAGGTGAATTTATCTCTGATGAATTTACTAATTTTTGTAATGAGCATGGTATTAAAAGATAGGTCTCTACATCAAGGACACCTCAATAGAATGGCATTGCTAAAAGGAGGAATAGGTCAATTGTTGACTATGCAAGAACATTAATGATAGAAAAGAATGTTTCTCAGACATACTAGAGAGAAGCTGTCAGCATAGTTGTTTATATTTTGAACTGAGTACAACTAAAGAAGGACACTAACAAGACACCCTATGAGTTATGGTTTGGACACAAACCCACTGTAAGTTATTTCAAGATTTTTGGAAGTAAATGTTTTATTTTGAAAGATGAAAGAAATGGGAAGTTTGACTCAAAAGGTGATGAAGGGATATTTCTTGGATATTCTAGTAAAAGCAAAGCATACAAGTGTCTGAATAGAGTTACTAATAAAATGATTGAAAGTACTAATGTTTGAGTTGATGATTTTGATGATAAGAATGTAGAGGAAAGGAGAAAGGAACTGGAAGACTACGATAGACTCACTTACATTGAAAAAATTGAGTATCTATCGAAGCCACAGACTATGAAAACTAGTCAGTAGGAAAACAATACCGAGGAATAGGAAAGAGAAACTGATGAGCAAGAAGGACCTACCAAGAAAGCAAATCAACCTACATAGGATGAACAAGAAAGAAGAGATCAAGTACTAGCAAGATTTATCAAAAGACACCATCTTGAGACACAAATCATTGGAGATAGACAAATTAGAATGATGACAAGAAGTAGGACAAGACAAGGTAGATGTCTAGTTTGTGAATATGAACCAAAAAATGTTAAAGTTGCATTGGAAAATGATGAATGGGTTAATGGAATGAAAGAAGAAATTGAACAGATAGAGAAGAACAAAATATGGAGTTTAGTACCCAGACCTAAAGATAAGAATGTTATTGGTACTAAGTGGATATTCAGAAACAAGCTGAATGAAAATGGAGAGGTAACATGGAATAAAGCTAGATTAGTATGCAAGGGATATGCACAGGAGGAAGGAATAGATTATGGTGAAACTTTTTCACCTATTGCTAGATTAGAAGGATTCAGAATGTTACTTGCATATGTTGCACACAAAAAGTTCAAAGTTTATCAAAAGGATGTTAAGTCAGCATTTTTGAATGGGATACTTGAAGAAGAAGTCTTCATAGAACAACCAGAAGGGTTCGTTGATCCAGAAAAAAAGGATATGGTATGTAGATTACATAAATCTTTATATGGTTTGAAGCAAGCACCTAGAGCCTAGTATGAAAGGCTGCATACTTATTTGTTAAGTATTGGATTTGTTAGAACTAGTGAGAACAACAATTTGTATATGAAAGGAGATACTGATGATACTATTCTTATTGATGAAATATTTGTGGATGATATTATCTTTGGAGGTCAAGATCACATATGTAAATCCTTTGCTGATGAGATGAGAAAAGAGTTCGAAATGTCTATGTTTGGAGAGATTAAGTTCTTTCTAGGGCTACAAGTGATTCAACAGAGTGATGGGATATCCATCACATAATCCAAATATATCAAGGAAATACTAAGAGCATTTGGCATGGAAGATGCTAAACCTATTGGAACACTGATGGCTACTAGATATAAACTGACTAAGGAAGATGAAACTACAGAGGTGAACCAGACACTATACTAATCTATGATTGGTAAATTAACGTATGTAGTGCATAGTAGATCAGACATAGCACATGTTGTGGGAATTGTTGCAAGATTTTTTGCAAATCCTAGGGAGTCACACATGGTTACTAAAAAGAGAATCTTAATATACCTAAAGAAAATAGAGGATTATGGATTATGGTATCCTAAGGAAGGCAAATTTGAACTCAAAGTCTATACCGATGCTGATTGGGCTGGAAATGTGGACGATAAAAAAAGCACCACCGAAGGAGCATTTTTCTTTGGTGAAAGACTTGTTACATGGACAAGTAAGAAGAAGGCTTTCATTTCTTCATCTATAGCTGAAGCAGAGTATGTTGTTGCTGCTACAAACTATTCAAATATTGCATATATTAAGCAAGTGTTGGAAGGTATGAATGAGGTAATCACTGAGCCGGTGATTATATATTGTGAGAACACCAGTGCAATAAACATTTCAAAGAATCTAGTGATGCACTCTAAAAAAAAGCATATATCTATTAAGTATCACTACTTAAGAGAACAAGTACCAGAGAAGAAAGTGAAGCTTGAATTTGCTACATCAAAAGAACAACTTGCAGACATATTTACAAAGCCTCTACCAAATGATACATTTGAATACTTGAGGACTAGACTTGGGGTCCGTCCCCTATCTACTGGTCACTAATGTGATCTGGATGTTGCATCAACCTAATCTTGTCAAAAGATCATTCATGTTGATGCAGCATAGTTCACACTTTGGATCATGTCTAGGGTTGTGAAAAGTTTAGAGAACTGGAACAGATTAGCATATCAGTATACCAAGATACAGAGAATGCACCAAACAACAAAGAGTTACATGGCTACTATAGAGCTATATGTTTATTTGTTTCTTTGGCATTGTTGTCAAAGGGAGAGATAAACAATATGAAACAATATGAACTGATGAGATCACTGAAACATCTATCTAAGGGAGAGATAAACTGAAAGAAAGGGAGAGCATTGAAGATTAGTTACTGAGAATAGAAGAAGGAATCTGAGAGCTAAAAAGATCATATCTGTAGATTGTCAATGTTGTTGAGTAATGTAGTGATTAAACATATTAAGCTAGCGAGAGCTTGTACAACATTTGTTCACAAAGCTGTAGAATACATGTTTGGTATGTGTATGGTATATTTCATATTACTTGAGTTACCATCAATGCCAAAGGGAGAGATTGATGAACTACAACTGATTTAGAACCTAATTGAAGATCAATGATTAGAGATCACCAAGTTGTTGATTAGATATGTAAGATGATTAAATCAGTAATATTTTTTCATTGATGTCAACTATTTTGACATCACTTATCTTGTAAGTTACAATACCTAAACATCTGTAGAAAAGAGAAAAAGAGATGAAGAAAGGAAATATCTACATGAGGAAGATGTATATGATAGATGAGGATAAGGAATACATTGGGTAACTTGTTGATGAGTCTATGACCTTATGTTATTGACTTGATTATGTTGCATTCATCTATTATGAGGAAAAGAGCTGAAAGACACAAGGCAGTGTGGTCGGTTGATGAAGCATCACAGTATACACTGAGAAGTGTAGTTTATATCGAGCATAGTATAAAATGAGCTTGTGTTCACCGACACATTTCTTTTTTAACCAAGTAGGAAAAAGGAACTAAATGATAAGTTTAGCCAATAAGGATTGATGAGTTGTAAAGTGTATGATCACGAGATTAGAGATAAAGTTTGTTATGAAGATCTATGGCTAAAAAAATTCAAGGAAGATCTAAAGGATGGAATTAAAATGTGTTACCCGGCACATCAGTCGAGGAAGGTTTAAGTGACAAAATGGATGAAGGAGAATAAGGAGAAAAATCTAATAGAGGAGAACAAAATGGTTTACATGTCTATTTAAGAGACTAGGGTTTCATTATGAAACATATGCTGGAAGAAGGAGACTACAAAATTATTGCATGAACAAGCTTCATGCATGCCTGATCAGACTGGTTAAGGAGAACCGAACTACAAAGTTTACCGAGCGTCAGATTGCCATTATCGAGAGATAGTAAGTCATTGATTATTGTTGATACAGAATTGATATATTGATCAGAGGATTTGAATGAGCATAATATAGATTTGAACATCTACAATTGAAGTTGTATTGTAATTAGATCACCTATTGTTACAGTTTAACCATTGTATACAAACAAATCTCTTAACTGAGTGGACTTGAAAGTCTTGTAATGTCATTCATAGAATGTACATTTGTTATCCTGTCAACCCCATAGTGAATGCTGGTTGGAAAATAAATATTGGCCTAAAATCCTCTAACAAGGTCACACCTCCAAGTGTGTTTTTAACCTTTAAAAGGGTTGGGTCTTCACCGACCTCACTTCAGAAGAGTGAACAATTTTTCGGTTGCCGATCCTAGGTGGTTTTTCCCTTGAGGGTTTCCATGTTAAATCTCTTGTGTTATGTGTTCATTGCAGTGATTGTTTGATTGTCATACTTTACATATTGCATATTGGATTTGGTCAGTAATAATTATAAGTTATTAACTGGTAATTGGTAAAAGCACAAACAGTATAGTATTATATGTTAGCTGTAGAAGATTTAGTAAATTGTTTTTGGATTATACATTTTGATATGGGGCTGTCGATAATTGATCCCCCCCCCATCTCGGTTATTCTAACATTTCCAAGTCACTACTCTTATGTATTATTTTGTGGCCCCTATTTCATATTTCTTATATGAGAAACACTCACTAATTTGAGCTTTCCCACTCTACAAGAACAAAAAGAGAGGATAGATTGACTTTTGAAATAGTGAAATCAATAGAAAATACCACATACTCTAGCATGAATAGTGATAGAAAATAAACTAATAGTGCACTTTCCAAACAATAAAAACCAATTTCACCATTTTATCTATGAAGCAAGGATTATCAATAAAAATAAAAAAAGGTCCTAGGTGATACATGGTAGGGGAAGAGCACTAGTAGCCACACATGTTTGACTAGCTATGCACTCTACGTACACTTGGCTACCCAGTTACTAATTTTAAAGGAACCCAAAAAATTATAAATAGAATCCCATTAATGAATATATCATGTACCAATACTCACTCACATGTAGCTCTAGTAATGGATAATTTTGAATGACTAGGACATTTTTGCATAAGTATTGGGAATTTTTTGAGGTGCTTATAGTGCATGATTATTAGGCCATCTTTAATTAGGTATTAGGAAACACTTTAAAATGGCCACTTTTTGACCCTTCAATGCTTAAAAATTCTACATGGAGCATCCTTACTACCCAAAATACAAAATATAGTTTTTAGGTAGTTAAGTTGTATGTGGAGACAACCAATGCAAAATCATTGAAATCCTATGTACGGTTTAGGCTTTGTGGGTGTGTGAACTGAGCTATAATGATGCAGGAGCATCCTAGGATTCTTGGAAATCTTGTATCAACAAAAAATATGTTTGTTTTAAAAGGCATATTGGTAGTTTTGATCTAATTTGGTGAAGTATTTTCTCGGTCTTGGAGCATAGTTGCTAGGTTACAATGTTTACCGAGGTGCTCGATCTCTGAAGAACACTCGGTAACTGAAGGCATCATTTACTCCTGGCACTTGATGATAACTATGTTGCTTGGTGATGCTTGGCATGTTCAGTTCACTAGCGCTTAGTTATTTCTTTGATACTCAATAATTTGTCTTACCGACTAGGTTGTTTGGATGAATCGGCTTGGTTGACTGGTACATTTAATTTGGGTCATGTTCCTCATGTTATGGATTGATCATTGGATGTATGAGGAGCTAGATCTTGTGTGTTGTATTCTCCTATGTGGATCTAGAGGCCAACATGGATAATTTAATTATTGTAAGGCTATTTGAGAGCTGACCATGTTTTGTATTTAATATTTGTAAGCCAGCTTGTGGCTGGGAATTAGTATTTAAGAGGATGTTGGGGTAGTTGTTTAGGCATTAGGGGGATCTGGATTAAGATAGAAGAGTTGGTAGCTTGCAAGCTTAGGCACAAGAAGATTTATTAGTGGCCTGTGTGCACAAGTTTAGATCTTTCTTAGAGTGTCTACCAGTGTCCTGTTATCTTCCAGATCTAGACTAGCTAAGAAGTGTGTTGGATCCTGTGCGATCTTGTTGAATTATTACTTGCTTTGTAATTGGCCATTACCAAGAAGGCCTTATAGCCTGACACATTGCATGTATTTGGTTGTTGAAAAATAAAGAAACCTATTCTCTCTCTCAGATATGGTGTTATTTCTTTATAATTATGTTGTGTTGTGGTTTGGCTACAAGTTTGGATAGTCCTTAATTGGATCCTCCATCCTTGACTACATCAAGTGGTATCAGAGTGAGTTGGGCTTGTATGTGTGGATAGATCACCGAAGGAGAGATAGTTTGAACTATGACCTTCAATTGAAGATGCCTCTGAGGAGAGCTCATGAGATCTTAGAAGAGGAAGCTGCTAGAGAATTCAGTCTTGATGATTTTAGAGCTTTGCAGAAACAAGTGCAAGATCTGCAAGATGAATTGAGAAAGAAGACAACATCAAAAGAAGATAGTGATGATGAATCTAAGAAAGAAGATCATTTTGAAGAAGTTGTAGAAGAAACTAGGGATCCAGAAGAAAATAGGATCCTAAAGGCTATGTCTAAAATTGAGAAAAGACCTAAGATTGAAGTTTCTACATTTGTTAGAAGCCTTAGGCCAGAAGAGTTGATTGATTGGATCAAAGATAGATGAATACTTTGAGTATGAAGAAATAGAAGATCATGATAGAGTTAGATTTGAAAAGACTAAGTTGAAGGGTCATGCAAATATTTGGTGGAGGGAAGTTCAGTTGGAAAGAAGTAGGAGAGGAAAGGAAAAAATCACTAGATGGAACTGAATGGTTGACAAAGTTGAAGAAGCAATTCATTCTGGTGGATTATGAGTTGGACATGTTTAAGAAGATGCAAGCCTTGAAGTAGACTAACAAATCAGTGCAGGAGTATAATGAGGAGTTTTATAGAATCCTGATTATGACTGGTCATTCTGAAGCTGATAAAGAGAAGGTTTCTAGGTATGTTTATGGTTTGAGACCAAGTATTCAAGAAGAGTTTCTTACTATTCAGAGAACAACAATAGGAGATGCTTATCAGATGGCATTAAAGATTGAAGAAAAGCTGAATAAGAAGTTTGAAGGAAGACAAAACAATAGGAATAAAGGTGGTAAGGCTGGTGAGACAGTTGCTAAAGAGAATCCTAAGAAGACTGATGTAGGATCTAGCAGTGGTCAAGTCACTAAGAATTTCAATACTGGATAGAGAGGAAGATAGAAGAATGAGTTCACTGGTACTTGTTATCAATGTGGTGAAGCGGGTCATAGAAGTTTTGAATGTCGTAAGAAAAGAGTTGCACTCACTACTGAAGAAGATATTGTGAATGTTGCAGAAAAAGGTGAATTTCTTATCACTAGGAGGTTAGCTACATGTGTCCAAGAACCAGTGCAAAGAAGAAATTTGTTCAAAACCAGATGTAAGTGCAAGGATAAGGTATGTAATGTCATAGTTGATGATGGAAGTTCTAAAAAATTTGTTTCAGAAGAGATGGTTAGTAAGTTGAATTTGGTAAGAAAGAAACACGCTAACCCTTACCAGATTAGTTGGATACAAGATGTTTCTAAGGTTAGGATTGAAGAACAATGCTTGTTTAATTTTTAGATTGGATCTTATCATGATGAAATATTGTGTGATGTATTGCCTATGGATGCTTGTCATCTATTTCTCAGGAGGCCTTGGTAGTTTGATAGAAATGTTTTGTTTGATGGTCATGAAAACACCTATGTGGTAAGGCATGAAGGATCTAGGCATAAGTTGTTACCTTTATAGGACACAGGGACTAAGGAATGTGGAGTTATCAAATGTTGTCCATGTGACAAACCTTAGGAGAATAGAGTGGATGAGCCTATTCCTCCAAAGTCTAGTTTGAAAGGGAAGGAGAATGATATATCTGAAGAGTTTGTTGAGATTAAGAGGTAGATGATCTTTTTGATAGAAATAGTACAACAGATAATGGCATTGATGACACAAAGAGATGTACATGATACCAAGTTGATTGAGGATTCCAGAGAGGATGGAATTTACCGAGGTACAGATGTGATCGACAGTGGAAGGGATGGTCAGAGTCAGTTGTTATCAGTCACAGATAGGAAAGATAAGAAAAATGGGAAGCATGAGAACTTGTTGCAGGGGAAAATGGATGAAATGAAGACAACTTGGGATGAAGGACAAGAGGAGATATGGGTTAAGAACAAATATGGCATATGTGTCTTGATTCCCTTAAGACATTCCTGATTTCCTTATGAGAAAATCTTCTTTACCTGGGGTGTTTGATGCAGGAACATCCTAGGATTCTTGGAAATCATGTATCAACCAACAATATGTTTGTTTTGAAAGGAAGATTGGTAGTTTTGATCTTATTTGGTGAATTATTTTCTCGGTCTTGGAGTATGGTTGCTCAGTTACAGTGTTTACTGGGGTGCTCGGTCTCTAAAGAACACTTGGTAACTGAAGGTGTCAGTTACCCCTGGCGCTCGGTGATAACTGCATTGCTCAGTGATGCTTGGTGTGGTCGGTTCACTAGCGCTTGATTATTTCTCTGATGCTCAGTAATTAGTCTTACCGACTGGGTTGTTTGGATGAATCAGCTTGGCCAATTGGTGCATTTAATTTTGGTCATGTTCCTCGTGTTATGAATTGACCATTGGATGTATGAGGACCTAGATCTAGCATGATGCATTCTCCTATGTGGATCTGGAGGCCGACATGGATAATTTAATTATTGTAAGGCTATTTGAGAGCTGACCATGTTTTGTATTTAATATTTGTAAGTTGACTTGTGGCTGGGAATTAGTATTTAAGAGGATGTTGGGGTAGTTGTTTAGGCATCAGGAGGATCTA